>VXBB01009081.1:202952-337987 GCA_013399915.1 Illadopsis cleaveri | reverse complement strand
AAAAAAAAGAATGAGGATACACTTTATTAGCAGAGCCAAAGTATGTAAATGTTTATAAGAAGTGATGCTTATAGTAATCCTAAGTAAACTGTAAGAACATATAAAACTTATATGCTTAAAACTTTCTGGACACTACATTTTGGTACAGGATTAGAACTTTTGCTAGCCAAAATGTTAAGGATTAGAGAACTGGAGGTGTGACCCAGTGCTGTCCCATGTAAGTTTAGAATATGGAAGGTTTTTTAAAACAGTGTTTAAAAAAAGTATTTGAGAATGTTTTGGTGATATTTACAGCCAGCCCCCAGAGGGATCTTTGCATTCTTCCATTGGGTCAAAGGCCTGGATTTAGAGAGGTGGAGGATCCAAGGGGCTTCTCATGGCCAGGCATCCATCAGTACAACTCCTGTCACACTTGTGCTGATCAGAGGTTGCTGTTCCTCATTCCCATTCTCATGGAGAAGCCAAAGACTCCGGAATGTGGATGCAGAAGCATGGTCTAAATTATCTGTCTTTTGCAATGCAGAAGTTTGCTTTTCAACACAGTCTTTAATTGCACAGAAGAAGTTAGGCAGAGTATTTGCACCAGCATGCTACTTATTATCAACATGTTTTTCATTTGAGGACTTTTTCTTTTTTTTTTTTTTTTTCCAAATCTGTTTGAGAGTACTCTCCTTTTCTAAGATGTTGGACTTTTTCTTCTTAATCTTAGGATCACTCAAATTTCCTGTAGAGGAATAATTCATCCATGACCCTCCTCTATCTGTTTTATTGTGCTCTTTCTTGTATGAGATGAGTTGGTAGTGCTGCCTTTTAGCATAGATGAAGGCTTTCAAGGGTCAGAAAAGCCTGTGCAAATCACTGTTTTGATGTACTGGGTATTACTGGTCTTTAAAAAGCACACCTGTATCCCTTTCTGGAGGCAATAGCTACAGCTAGACTGAAATATTCTAGTAAAAAAATAATAATTTTGACCAATAAGCTTACGCTGCCATTCTGGAAATACTGCAGCAGCCTCTTGATATTTCTTTTTTAACATATTTTTGGTTTTTCAAAAATGAATTTTTTGTTGGGAAAGAAAAGTGCATTTCTTCCTTCTCTCACCTGTGTGAGCATGACTGTACATTTTACCAAAGCACAAATCAATCCCAGTGAGTTTTGGAAAGCAGTTGGTAAACTGTGAAGTTGGCTGGGAAGTAGTAGGGATTCCATGGGAGCCCCCCTTACAGGCTGTAGTGGGTAGGGTTTGCTTGTGCTCTCAAGTGTCATTTCTTCTTTGTCCCAGCAATGACACCTCCATCTCATGACAACTTCCAGGTATCTGAAATTTCTCTTTATTCTGCCTTGGAATGAAGACAAGTCCATGCAAACCAGTGGCTCTTTCACATGCTTTCACAAAAAATAATTACTTCTATTTCAAATTGAAAAACCAAAGGTTTTGATCAAATCCTTTTTTTCTGAAAGGGATTAGAGAACCCTCCTCCATGTTAGGAACATTACCACCAAAATCTCTTTCCATGGAAAATTTAACAGAATTGTATCCTTTTATGATGGAAAACTCTGTGAAAAATATTCTGGCCATCTTCTCCAAATGTTTCACAAACATTTTTTAAGCACCTAATTTGGATTTGCACTTGTGGCTGGGGTATGTGTCTGCAATGAAATGTGTTGTTATTCCTTTGGACAGTTACTTTGTTAAGCCTGAAATGAGAATATCTCCTGTGTTAGTACTTCTTTTGTGCTTTTTCTCACCTCTTTCAAGCTAAGTTACCAAGGAAGTCTCCAATGAAACCTGTCTTTATCCATTGCTTGTTCTGCTGACTGCAGAAACACTGTTCACACCTGAACAACGTATTGAACCCTCCTAACTTGGGTCTTTTCTCCGTGATCCTCTCTGTCCTAAATGCAACCAAGGAAAAGCTGGTTTTATTGAAGCTGAACTTTGAAATCTTCATTACTTAAGTAGGTTTGATACTGGTTCACAGTCAGACCAAAGGAAAAGGACTTCACAAATGTCCACTAATAATATTTCCTTTTCACTGGTCTCCAGCTGTAGTTGTGTCTCTTTTACAGCCTGTGTCTCTTTGGTGGTCTTTAACCCAGAAGACTCCTTCCAGAGTTCTGCTGCTCATGCCAGAAGCCTGCAGGGAAATTCAAGGGTGGTAGGAATGGGCTCCAGCCATTATACAACCACAAAAATCTCCTGATGATTCAGAAATTTCATTTAAACAATAAAATGCAGGGCACAGATAACAGACAAAAGAAGAAAAAAAAATAAGATGCAAGTGTCTCTTCCTTACATTTCATAGCTGACATCTGGTGTAACTAAAGATTTCATTAGTGCAGCTGTTGTCTTGCACTGTCTGCTTTATGCTCAGTTCTTCCTACGAAATGTAATTCACTAAATCTGGGCTGACTGCATTGAATGTCCTGTTCTTAGGATACTTGGGTAGCTAGGGGGGTTGCTCTCACTTTATAGATCAGGCTATTATCTCTGTAGAGCTTTATAGGATAGCAAAAAGGGATAGTGGTGGTGGAAGTTATTTGAGTCAGCAGCTGGGGGAAAAAAGGAATAAAAGATTGGAACATTTCTTTTTATATGCTTGGCAATAAAATTAAGACCAAAGGCCAAACTAGCAGCTGCTCATTCTGGCTGAGATGTAGAGATTTCTTGGGGGGATCCTGAGTCCCATTTTCCCCTTGTGACAGCAACATTAATCCACTAGTTCTAGCACCGGGGGTGTCTGACCTCAGGACTTTTCCTTAGTGATTGTACAACCAGAGAAAGACAAGAACTGCTCCTCCAGAGCAGGAATTCTCCTGAGTGCTTCTGATGTGCACAGCCTTGTTGCTGATGCCTGTGATACCAACTCTCATTTTCAACTCCATCATGATACAAATGTTAGACTGATTCTGACTCAGCTCCATGGCTGCCAGGAGTCAGCAGGTTACCTTTCAAAGGTGGAGGTTTGCTGCACAAACCAGAGGGCTGAAGGTGACCAGTTGCAAGTTTTCTCTGCTCCCAGCTTTTTTGGTGCACATCAATTGACATGAAAGCAAGCCTTCATGGTGGAAAGGGAACAGAGCACAGGAAACCTGTAGGAACTTAAAGGCAGTAACTGCCTGATGATGAACAATACCCTATTTCACAGACAGTGAAGGAGGCAGCTCTGCTGATATGAATAATCAGCTTTTTCTACACTAACTTTGGTTTTTTCAGTCCTCTGCCAACTGTGCCCCTTTCTTTGATGTTCCTGTTTCAGGTGTGGTTATTAAAGCCTCTCTGGTTGCATTTTCCAAGAAGAAATACCCCAGCTCAGTGTGTGTCCCAGTGCCACTTGTGAGCAACACATCCTGCAAGTCACTGTCATGACTGTTCACAGTTGGCAACACACATTTGGACACACAGAGGAGCTGGTAACAGAGTGTTACAAACCTGTGGGATGAGCTGTCATCTGACCATGAATTTTGACACAAAATTTAGGTCACATGGAAGTTAATTGCCGACATCCTTTTTCTGGTTCTAGTCTTGGTCAAATTGGTTGTGTGCTCCTTTGAAAAACCAAGCTGATGACTGTTAAAAGGCCTGGAAATGTTTTGCCTTTGCAGGGAAAAAAAAAATATGACTCCTGACTTTGAGCTTTTGTACTGGGATGAAGAATGTTATCACATAATAATTCAGGGAAATTATCTCCACTCGAAGCATCTTCAGCTGACCACAGATATGTTCTATCACATTCTTTGATACATCTTTAATGTGTTAGTGGACTTTTATGTCTCATTCCATTTGTGCCTTTCCCCTTTGCCTGTCACGAGACTTTTTTGTTTCATCTAATTCTTCAGCTAACAAACAAACAAGATTATAAGAATAAGATTGTTAAAATTATTTGCTGTTGGGAAGTAAGTTTTAATCGATCAAATGTCTTACATGTTTAACAACTGCTTTAAAACAAACAAAAAATTTATGGGGGAAAATACACACACAAATAATGTTGGCTTTAGTTTATGTTCTTTATTCAATTGAAAATACCATTGAAGTCACTCAGATTTTTGCAGAAGTGAGAACACAGAACATGAAGCCTTGGTTCTTTTAAATATGGCTTTTTACTGCATTGACAGGAACATGTTTTCCTTTGATATTTAAGTTCTGAGAAAACTGTATCAACTGGCAGCATTGTAATTAAGGAAAAGAACAAGTGAAATCCTCTCCAGGCTAACCACAGGGTTTGGAGAAAGCTGAGTTTTCTCAAGCACAGTAGCAATTAAAACCTCTTCACTGAGCTCCATCACTATAAAGCATGATGGGTATCTGCTGCTGTTTATTCACACCTACCCTGCACATTGCCTAAGGTTCAAATGGCCCTGAAAAACAAAGTTACCACTTTAAGTGAACCTGCTAAGCTTCCAGGCCGATAATTCTCTAATTAGAGAATCACAGAATAATAGAAAGGTTTGGGTTGGAAGGGAACTTAAAAGCCATCTCATTCCAACCCCCCTGCCATGGGCAGGGACGCCTTTCCCTGTCCCAGGTTGTTCCAAGCCCCGTCCATCCAACCTGGCCTTGGACACTTCCAGGGATGGGGCATTGCCCACCTTCTCTGGGTAGCTTGTGTCAGGACCTCACCACCCTCACAGGGAAGAACTTTTTCCTAATATCTGATCTAAGCCTACTCTCTTTTAGTCTGAATCCATTCCCCCCTGTTCTTGTATATAGTCTCCATGTTTCTTGTAGGCTCCCTTCAGGTACTGGAGGTATGATATGATCCTCAGTGGGCTCCAGGTTAATATAAAGGAGAGGCAGCTCATGTTTGTTTTCCTTATAGTACTAATAAAAAAACAGCTGGAAAAACTCTAATCAATTAAGAAGAGGGCAAGGCAGGAATTTTTGAGGAAAATATAATTTGGAGATTCTGGGTTTTTTTCCAAGCCAGAACTGCTTCAAAGATAAAAGTATGTTTCAATCAGTTTCTGATTTTTACACTTAATTTTGAGCAAAACCAGCCAGAAGTTGCATTTCTGGCATGATTTAAATGAAATAGTTTGTTTTCCAGAGGTGAATGACTATTTGTGATGCAAATGTCTGTTTAAACAAAAAGATTAATAGTAAAATATTGTGTATCCTAAGGAAGCAGCTCTGTCCAGCTGCTGAGAGAGAGGGTTTACTTGCTTGGTCACAACTCTTGGAGCACAGGCAGGTGACTTTGCATTTGCTTGTCCAAACTGAGGCAGAAGTATCATGTGGAAGCTGCACTGCCAGGAGTAAAACCATGTTGTCTTTTCCAGCCTGATTCTCATATGGATGTATCTGCTTTGGAACAGAAATAGAGGTGAGAGTTGGACCTTCACCTCTATTGTCTTCTGGAAGTCATCTGCTCAAACCTGTTGCTCAGAGCAGGTCAGCTTCAAAGTGGGTTCCAATTCAGACTTGGATCAAGGTTCCACTTCAGGATGCCAGACAGCAATTCACAGGGTTTGGGTGATGTTTTGAGCAAATTTGTATTCCAGCTCTGAGAGAAGCCATTTTACAACTAATTCAGATAATGTAGGCAGCAAGATTGTAGTGCTGAAGAGTAAAAGTCTCACAAAATCTGTGAGCTGTTGAGATTAAGAATGGAAGTAATGCCAGTTCAGGTCAATATGTAATATCTGTGCAATGTCTGTAATATGTGACACCTGGTAGAGGAGCACCAAATGCCAAAACAAATGGCTGCCTGAGAGGAACAGCTGGTTTGTCAGGAGAGGAGCAGCATGGACCATGCTGGCAGGTGGTTCCACAAGCAGTGACCCTGATGTGGCACAGTGCAGTGCTGTCAGCAGCCCAGCACAAGTCTTGGCAGCTGGATGAGTGAATGTACTTGGTGTCTCTGTGCAAATGGGGACAGTAGCTAAGTGACCCTCTGATGTTGTGGCCAGTCTGTCTGGGGCACAGCCCTGACCACGGCTGTGACACAGTTCTGGAGCCTGACACCCTGCCAAAAGCTCATGACTGGGACCAACCACCCTCTAGAGCATCTCCTCATCTTTTCTCCAGTCTGCTTGAAACTGCGCCCTCCTGTCCAGGCTGGCCATTCTGAACTGCTGTGACCTAACCCAAGAGATGCTCTGACAGTGATTCCAGGAATGAGACACATCCCTGGGGAAGGTGGTTGTGTACAATGGCTTGTGACCTCTGACTGTGGTTGCAGCTGAGAAGTCACAGTGGGGTGTGGGTTGCAAAGCTCGTGCTTGTGGAACAATCTGCTCAGGCAGTCTTGGCATGGGATGGGGATTTAGCACTGAAGCACCACGTTGGGACAGTAACTGGCTCATGGGGAACTATGCAGCTTCTGGATCACCTCCAGAAGAGTCACAGGAAGCTTGGGAGGGGGTGAGATAACTTTTCATTTGCACTGTCACTGCCGTGGGGCCTGACAGGCTCATGTTCTCTGTGCTAAGAGAAGCAGTGGCTGGCCTTGTGGCTGCCTGGCCAGCTGCTCCTCCTGCTCCCTCCCACTTGCTGGAGTGAGGCAGGGAGGGCCAGCAGGGAGCAAGGAGCAGCTGCAGCCCAGAACTGGGTGTAGGAATGGGAAGGCTGTGAGGAAGCAGTCCACCAGGAGTCCAGGATGTGGGTTTGTGTGTTGGCATGGAAGGGATACATCTTGCAAATAGCCTCTGCAGGGAGTGCTGCTGTGGACATTGGGCCATGCCCCTCTGACTGTGGTGGAGCTAAAATAGATGAGATGAATATTTTCCTTTTAGAAATGTCCTAGAGGTGTAGTTCAGTTTGTGGAGATAATAATGTAAGAATTCAAAGACAGTTGCTGGCAGAAGGGGAAGTGGATGTGGCCCAAAGCATTTGGAATTTCTTCTTGAGCAAAACCTCATATTTTAGTGATTTTGAGACTGAATAAAATCTCCTAGGCAGTAAGGGACTGCAGGTACGAAATTCAAGTTGAATAATTATCCATACCCTCTGACAAAGACCAATAGGGCAAACTCTCAGGGACTAGAAATGGGTTTGCAATTTTAGACAGTGTAACAATTAGGGTAATACTAATAGTTTGAGGTACCTGATCAGAGGAGCTGGTTGCTAATATTCTCAAGGCAGGGATTGATTTAGATGGATAGGAAAGGGTATCATCATAGTGTTCATAGTTAAACTGGAAAACCCTTTGCATTATATGGGAAGTACAAAACCAACTGTGTCTGGCCAGTGCTGTCATCTGCTCATAAAGTATTTGCCCTACTGAGGAGCAAGTTCTGGTATCAGTACATTGATGTATTTCAGGAATGCCAAAAAAGGGACTGAAGGACACCTGTAAGAAATTTAACATTAGAGTCACTCAAGAGATGCTTGTATGAGTTCAGTAAGTTGTTGCAGGGATTGTGAATGTTTCCCAGAGACTACCAGTGAACATATCAGTGCTTAGCACAGGATGACCTGTGCTGGGGAGTGACAACCCTGGCAGAAATAATGCTGAAAATGTGTCAGTATCACAGAAGGAGCTGGGAAGAGAGACAGCTAACAAATCCACACTCTACAATATCCTTTGGATTTCCTGGAGATGAGGAATAGTGTGTCTGAGCTACTGCATAGGATGGGAAGGTGGAATCATGGCAACTGAACACAGTGAAGGCTTGGAATACAACACAACTCTGAGAGTATTTCTTATATAGGAGAATGTCTAGTCTTTGCTCCAGAGCTTCAGCCTTATTAAAGCTTTCATGTCAGTTTGTGAGGAAGGAGGCAGGAAATATTTAAAAAGCAAACGGAATAGTTTAACCTCTCTAATGGCTCTCTGCCCTGGGCAAGGATTTAATTTGTCATGTGATGTGCTGCCTAAAGAGTTAGGGTACTCCTGTCACCTTGTTCTAGTGATTTCAGGGAATACCAAATTGGATATGCATCCAGATACTGACATCATGTTTTCACAGGGTTATGTGAAATACCTCCTGCATTTTTCATATGAAATTTTTGGCTTGGAGCTATTTAGGTCACCAGGAAGAACTGGAACAAACAGTGTCACTAGTTATGCCAAGGGATCATCCTGCTACAATGTATGTTCTATGCAAATAGTTAGGACATCTGTGATTGAAAAATAACTATTCAGGAGCCTTCTACCTTGGGAAAATGGCATCATCAGTGGATGTGCACATTGAAATAAGTAAAAGAGTATGTAGCATCTTTCACTTTGGAAAAAGTCACCCCCTTCTTACCAGACATGGACAGGACACTTGCTGAGCAAAAATGACATTAAATCTATTCAAAATTTCCATGTTATCCAGGTTCAAATTACCAGAGATGGATAATCTCTATGGTAGAGATGAAAAATAAATGATTAATAGGAACTTGGAAATGATTTGTTTGGAAGGTTATGAGCCCAGCCCAGATTTTGATAGGAAGGAATGTTAGATTCTCAGCATGCAAGTGGGTGTGTAAAGGAAATAATCCTTCGAAAAATAGTCCTGAGACTTACAGTGGAGACCAAAAGTTATTTCTGAAGTTGGGTCAGTCACTAGTAACAAGTCAGTTTCCAGACTGGATGCTGGAATGGCCTGGATTCCTGGTTCTGAGTGATGATCACAAGAGAAGTTGATACCAGGATTCCTTGTGAATTACACAGAAGCAGCAGGGTTTTTGCACTCGGGTGGTGACAAGAACAGAGGCCAAGAGATGACAATCTTTTGAGAATGCCCAAATCAGAGACATGTAGAGCTGCTCTGCCAGATGTAGTCTCTTGGCCTGAGGACAGACCCAGCAGCTGTTTTCAGACTCTGCCCTTTGAAAGAGATGGCTGTGATGTGGATGGAGAGGGGGAGGGTTAAAGAGAACAGCCATATTATCCAGAGTATTCTTGCATTATCCAGGATATTACAGATGGGTTCCGTGCTTTACTCCTCTCATATTTACATCCTGCTTTGCAAGTGGAGTCTCAGCTTCTCCTCAAGGTACCCTGTGATGGTGAGAGGTCCTCCCTGGGGTACTTTGAAGGAGATCTTAAGGAGAGAAAGGGGACTGTGCAAATGGCTTGGGGGGTTTGTGTGTGTACAGTGCTGTTAAACAAGTAAATCTCACTGCTTGTTCCACAGCTGAAAAACAACCTCAGAAAAGGGTTTGTCAACAAGGGAAAGAAGAATAATTTTGAAAAAGGCACAAAGGTCTAAGGAAGAATAAGAAGACGAATAAGAAAACACTCAGCTTGCTGACATTGGGGTTATCTTAATTTGGGGAAAGTGGAATAAGGAAATCCCTTTCTACAGGTGCAGTTTTGGCCATGGCTGTATTTTCCTAGACATAGGAAATATGCCCTGTATAAATAGATATGATCCTCCTCTCAGCTGGAGCAGCTGCTGATCAGGTGGCAAGTTAATACCCTGGAGAAGGTAAATTTGAACACAGCAGTTTCTGGAGCTGAACCACAGCCATGCCCAAAGTCCAAGTGATTTTGGTGTCCTTTTGCTGCTCCTTTTTTCACACAGAGGAATTGCCTACTCTGATTGCAGAACTTCCAGTGTGTGTGGCAGGCAGAGGCACAGGGGGCCTTGACAAGTATCCAGTCTGCCATGTTAAGTTTCTGGGAATGGTTCTCCTTCACTGAATCCCAATGAAAAAGCATCTGGTTATTTCCTCTAGGGATGTGCAGTATGGATTGATAAAACCACCTCTGTGCTGCCCATTTGTATGGTCATTTCTTATTAAAGAAAGCCTTTACACAGAGTGTTACTGATAATCCAGGAGGAAAATCTGTGAGAAATATGTGATGACCTCTCCTGAAGAAGAAGAAGAAGGAGAAGGAGAAGGGGGAGAAGGAGAGGAATGAGAAGGGGGAGAAGAAGGAGAAGAAGGAGAAGGAGAAGGAGAAGGAGAAGGAGAAGGAGAAGGAGAAGGAGAAGGAGAAGAAGAAGAAGAAGAAGAAGAAGAAGAAGAAGAAGAAGAAGAAGAAGAAGAAGAAGAAGAAGAAGAAGAAGCAGCTTCTTGAGGAGAGGTCATCAGAGGAGCAGCTTCTGTAACTATTGGTAAATAACTGAGAAAATTTACTGTTTACTATGAAATAAATGAACAAATTACAAAGGCTGTGATGGCATGCATGGAACAACTTGAACATTTTTAAGCCTGTTTGTATAATTCAGCCTGACCCTGTGGAAACTGCACAGCCATTGGAGGATCTCATGGAAAGAGAGGAATTTCCTCAGTGTTGTCATAGTTAGCAGCAGCAGAACTGGCTGCAGTGGATCTGTAGTGAACAGACCACTGTTTCCACCTTTCCCAGTCTTGCCTCTCTCCGTGCCGGCCCTCTGGAGCTGTCCAGCAGAAGTCACAAAGGTGTTTTGTGACAGTGCCTGGTAGGAGGACAATCCTCAAGCTGATCTCAGCCAAAGCACCCCAGAGAAAGCCCTGGCATATTTCTGCTTAGACAATCATTTATCTTCCATGACAGCTGACAAAAAGAGCTGAACAACTTTCCCCAGAATTTCCATCTTGAAGAAAACCTGACAAACTGCTGTTTGTCTCAGTTCCAAATCTGCATGAAAAGGTAATATAATGGAAGATTTTTTTTGTGGGTTGAAAAGCTCTGAGGGGTTTTCATGAGAAATAACTCCTTGGCAGAGTGAGGCAGTTTAGTCAAAACCAGTCTGTCCTTCCACACACTGTGCACAAGTCATAGAGAGCTGTGGTTTCAGGGCTGTTAACTTATTATTTTGCTTTTCAAGTCATGGTCTTGACTTTGTGGATGTGTCTTTTC
The DNA here is from genome assembly GCA_013399915.1 of Illadopsis cleaveri. NCBI lineage: Eukaryota > Metazoa > Chordata > Aves > Passeriformes > Timaliidae > Illadopsis > Illadopsis cleaveri. The sequence goes on along the minus strand of VXBB01009081.1, from coordinate 327,266 downwards.
ATGCCTGTCATTCCTATCTTTAACCTTATTTCCAAACAGAAGTGTTATTGGTCTGCAATTTTATTATGAGCTTGGAACAAATCAAGACTTGATACTTCATTGACAGTACAAAACATTCTCTTAAACAGATGAAATGAAACTAGACCAATGGTGCATTGCCTCTTGCTTCTGATGTATTAAAAAAATGAATGTGATTCCTCCTGTAGCTTTGTACTCAAACAATAAATGAGGCCAGAAAAGACAATCCAGACCAAATCTTTCCCCATCAGAAAATGGGATTTTGTTACAACAGAAATAAATCTCTGCATCTGTTTTGTGGCGGTGTCCCATGGGACCCATAGTTCCAAGCCTCTCCTGTTTCATTCTCTCCCCCAGGACCTCAGTGGTGTCTGAATTGCACTGCAGGGGCTGCTCTGATACAACACTGTTTTATGAGTGATGAGGTCTGGCAAGAAAAGCAGGTTTTAGTGGTGCAGATGCTGTAAGACACTCAGAGCTATTCACCTTCAGCCATAGAAGGGATTATCTATTTACCAAGATGGATATTGACATCCAAAAAAGGTATTTGGATGTAATTTTTTTTTCTGGTGAGAATTCCATGGCAATCAATTTTTTTCCTGTGGAATAATAAGAATGTAATTACTGCTTATTTTTCAATAGGAGAAATAATTCTTTGGGGTGTTTTCTAATCTGTTTTTCTTCAATTCCTTATGCGTCCCATCTGTTTGGGACTCACTTCCCTGGGCATTTTGCATGCCCTCAGTGAGAACCAAATGAAAAGTTTGGAAGTGACTGGACATATAGGCATTTTACATTCCTTTCCTGAAGAGAGTCTATGAGATCAAGATTCAAAGTTGTTGCAGAGGTAACAGAAGCTGAGACATTTGCACCAGGTGTTCTACAGTCTTAAGTAAAATAATTTTTATTTATTTAAAATAAATTTTATTTATTTAAAATAAATTTATTTCAATGACATTTTCTTATTTCTCAAATTTTCACTCTGCACTGGAGGTTTCTCATCCATCTGATGATGTTGGTTTTTTTGGCCAGTTGAAATCACCCCAACTGTTTCATGCTCCTGCTGATGTCTCTCTCTTCTGCCAAAGTAGAGCCCTCTCTTTGCCTCCCTCTCAGTGAGGAATCCCAAAATGCTTGAAACTCTTCAGTGGAAGAAAACAACAGGGTTTGGTTGAGTGATTGTCCAGTTTCCTTCCTTGTTTCTTGTGTCATGGACAGATTGTTAAGAACTGAGCAATGATGCTGTAGTGTGCTTTAAAGGGAAGGGTGAAAAGATGTTTAAGGTTTAGGAAAGAACACTAGAACCTCTACATCAAGCCTTGAAGCCTCACAGAACATATCTTATACTCCTCATCAGCCAACAGCCATAATAGCTGCCTGTTTTCTATATGGGCATGATGGAATTATTAGAACTGGGCAAAATGCTGGACATAACATGACTCCTCTTGAGCTTCCTTTATTCTGGTATGTTTGCAGTCTTGGCTAAGTATTGAACCTATTTAGAGACTGGTTTTGTGGCTTTGACATGGGATTGGGTGATATTGCTAATTTCATATGTGCTATAAGGGGGAGAGGGAAATAATTGGCTGCTCTGTTATTTTTTGTGGCGTTGGAAATAAAGTGTTTGACTTCTGCCTAAAATAGCTCAGACTTGGTTTCCCAAGATGCTGGTAAAACATCAAAATACCTCTGCTACAATCAGAATTTCTGAGTGCTCACAGGAAGGCAACCTGTGGGTAACCAGTTCTAAGTATATAAGGTGCAATAAATTTCTGAAGGAAGATAAGTCTTCAGTGAAACTAAAATATCGTAGTACTCCTTATTCTGAACTGTTATCAAATTCTTCTCAGTTGTGGTTTCTGTGGAAAGCTGATTTTCTCCATTCCCTGCTCCAAGAAGTTTCTATTTTCATTCACCCTAAGAAAATAAACTCACTGGAAGTATATATAAACATTTGCTTCAAGCTACTCCAGTAGAATCCAATCCAACATGTACAGAAGTCTTTCCAGTGACTGCAGTTTGATCATTTCCATTCAGTCCTGTAGTGAATGACAGTTCCATTTAAAAAGAAAATAAAAAGAAAGTTTTGGTGAAAAATAACATTTGGAATTTGTAAAATGAACCAAGTGGAGCTGGTTTTCTGCTGTGTTACACAGCTGGGTTGTGCACTGTACTTTCAGCAGTTCACATGTGTGCAGAAATATTGATCTGTAGTGAATCCAGTATGATCTTTCACTCCCGATCCTTATTGAACACATACCTATGAAAATTCTTCACAGGAATGATTTAACTTGATTCCTAGCATATTATTGCTTTCTCTGTACCAGGTACTTGCTATTTTGCAAAGGCATCTGAAAAAAACATGTACTAAAAGCAATCCTGAAGAGTCCTGGTTAGGTCTGCTGCGTTCAGAGGGCACAATTCTTCCCTCACTGGCACTGTGTAATTCATATCCACAAAGTCACAGCTTCCTCAGCAGTGAAAGGAATGACTTTACAGGTCCTGATCATATTTTGGTTTGTAATCATGCACCATCTTGCACCTAATCAGTATTTCTGGATTTCTCTGATGTAATTCTGCAATGATTTCAATGTGGCACCAAGAGGAGCAGACTGCATCAGGAGCTATATTATTATAAATATCAGCAGAATCACTCAGCCTCCATCTCAGGACAGACAGATCCCATGTGTCACCATGGGAGGAGGCAACTCAGCCCTTATTTCACACTCTTCAGCTGGAGCTTGAGCAGGACTGTGGGCTGTGACTTGTCACCTTCTGCTGGCAGGGCAGCACCCAGGTGACCCCTGGGGTGACAAGGTATTTCAGATGGGGTTGGTGTGCAGATTGTCAGTTCAGCAAAACCCCAAGGAGTGCAAAGTACCCCAGATGGCGGACTGCATTGCAATAGACATCTGATTTCTCCTCCTGCCTTCACATTAATCTCATAGGGCTGTTTCTCTACATGTCATATGTTTTCATTCTGACCTTCTTTACCAGTCAGACCAAGTCCATACAAATTCCTTGTCCGGGGCTGGTTTTCTCTTGATGATGTGGTATGCAGAATGTCCCTTTCCTCTAGCCAAGCTCAGATCATATGTCAATCATAGGAAGTGAAAAAAATATGTGGTTCAACCACAAAACCAATTTCCAAGACAGAAAATCAAAAATAGAGATGTTGCAGAGTGGGATGCCAAAGTATCATTGCATCTGGGAAGAGACTACTGGATAAATTAAATAGAATTTTTCTGTGGAGATGTTAACAAATGGCAAGGGTGTTGCAAAGCCTGCAAAAGTCTCTGTAGTCCTTGGCTTGGGTGAGTAATAGACTGGACTTTGAGTGGCTGTACAACATTCTAATTATTTATGGAAAAGGTAGCATTATGTTTTCCTAGTGACCTTTGCTCAAGGGTTGATTTTCACTTGCTGATTGTCAGCCCTCACATATGAGTTATTTGTGTAGAACGAAAGCACTAACACAGAGGAAACTGGAAGTGTCTGGTGGCATTTCCCCATGCCCTCCTGGCTGCACATGTGGAAGAAAACAGCTCCACCACTGGCTTTCAGTAATGAGCTATTGCTGCCTGCAGTACTGGTTCCTGGTGCTTGGTCCACTGTCAGGGCGATGTGACTTATATTAACTGCAATGTCCCATATCCACAGAGGTATTAAAAAAATAAGCAGTCAATAATTGAAGAAGTTAATTGCTTTTATTTTGTCTGCTGACTACCAGAAGTGTAAGATGCTGGTTTTCATTGCCTAGCCTAGAGCATTAGGTGCGACCAAGATTACTGAGGAAGGAAAGAGTGTAGAAATCTTGGACTCCCAGTTTATAAAAAAAATTAAAAAAAGGTTTGGTTCAGCTGTGTGTCGAGGGGAAAATGGGCCTGAATATTATGTTGTGTTGAGATTTCCTTACTTTTGTCTTTTCCCCTGAAACCTTGGAGTGGGTGATTTAAGATGTTGTACCAGCTCTGCTCTGAACCCCTGTACCAGGTAACTGAAGTCTTCTGCTTGCTATTCTGGATGAAGAGGACCCAACTGACTTAAGCTCATATAGCTAAGGGAGCCCTCCCCACTAAACACACAATTCTACAACGCTGGTGGTTTTTTTCCTAGCACTTAGTACATTTGAGAGGGAAGGGGAATGGTGTTATTTCTCACCAAGAACACAGCCCTCAGCAGTATTGTTTTTTTCATCCAAAGAAGCCTACAGTAAGATGAGCACCAAGTTAAAGGAAACAATGGGAGTGTAAATGTCATTTAAACATATACATCTGCAAGCCATTCTCTCCTGCATGCTTGGAAAGTTTACTATGTAAATATTGCTTTTTCTAACTCCTGCCCTGCTCTGCCTAGCTCTGATTGCTCTCAGCCTGGGGACATGAGGAGGGTGCAGCACACGATACCAGGCTGCACCATCACTGCAGAGTCCTTAAAGTCCAGATATCACCCCGTGCAGAGCAGTTGAAAAACTCTGCCATTAAACAGGCAGGTGGAAGCCTCGGCAAGGAGCCCAACACAGGAACTAAACCATTGCAGGCATGGCCCCATTAAAGTACCTTTCAGTCTGGAAATGAGAAAAATGCCTTAGGCAGACCATTCTCAAAATAGCGTTGCAGACACAAAGCCAATATAAACATTGGATGCTCTTAAAGCGCATTTGTTTGAATCGTGGGGTTGAATTGACTCCTTCACCACTGACAGACAGTGCATATATCTCACTAGCAGCTCTCCAGAGGGTTCTCAGCTGTTTGTCTGGGGAGACAGAGACTGTTCTTCAGGGAGGTTTCTGTAGCATGGCTGTTTCGAGAAGGTAAAAGGTCAACAGCAAAGTTCTGGAAATGTAGTAAATAAATACTCTGACAGCCCTGCCCATCATCTGTGTTGACAGAATTCTCCTGAAGTTATTAGTGTTATTTATTTGTTTTTACAAGAGCAGCACTAATTTATTTTTATTAGGAGCCCCAGCTGTGGTTGGGGTTCCATTGTTACGATCAGTGGAGGGGCATGTCATAACAGGCAGGTCCTCTTTGAAATATTAGTGCTTTACTCTGAGCAGCAAGGCTGTGTATGGGAGGTAAGGAGGATTCTTCTTCTCCCTACTCTACAACTGGAAAATGGTGGCATGCAAAATTTCGCAAGCTGGCCAAGGCCAAGGCCACCCACAGTCCAGAAACTGCAAGCTGGGGATTGTAAATCTGTCAGCTTTAATGAGGTGTCTGGCTGGGGAGAGTCTCATATGAGTCCAGTTTAAAAGTTAAACAGAAAAAGCCCTGCAATGTACCATAGGCAGCACATGGTGTGCGTGGTCAGTCCTGCTGAAGGCAGTGCAGTGTGTCCCATGCACTCTTGAGTGAACGTGTGTGTATACTCCCCTCAGTCTAGCTCGAAGCAGAAAAGGGGAAGATTTCAAAAGAGAGAACAAAGTTTGCTGAAAATGCAGACCAGACAGTCCTGAAACTAAGGATACCTCCTTTCTCAGAAATGAAGCAGCCATAACCACCTTTACTACCATAAATGGCATTTCTGACATGTCCCTCTGCCACTGCATTAACAATGAACACAGGCTGCTTTTTCTGGATGTGATGGGTGTTAATATTGTAAATCAGCAGAGAGTTCCCTGACCCGCTCAATGAGGTGTTTCCCCTCACACCTGCAGCTGTGCAGGTGCTCACAATTAGGTGGATGATGTTTCCTGACTTTCACCCAGAGGTCAAATACAAAGCACAATGAGATGGAAAATACTGTAGCATGTGGTGGTAAAGGGGGAAAAAAGGAGTGGGAAGGAAAATTATTTCCATTCTGATGCAAAGAACTGTCAAAAATTCATTCGTGACCTCTTGATATTTCCTGTCCTCCCTCATTCTGTATTTTCTGAAGTATGAAGACAGGATGGTGCAGATGGAATGAAGTTGCCAGGATGACGGAAGGTTGCTTGTGCAAACTGAAAACTTTAAATGTTTTCCTTTCTTGGATTTAGGACGATGGTATTCACAGGTAGCATTTGTGTTGCCATGACCCCTGAAAGCCTGGGCTTTAAAAGTCATGCAGATAATCACGGATTTTGTCCTGCTTTAGGCACTGACCAGCCAGTTTGAGCTACTTTTTGGGAAAAAACATCTATAGGAGAAAGCCTGTTCTTACCCAAAAAGAGGACAGAATGCTACATAGAGGATTTGTGTTATGGGACATGCAGGAAGTCTTTCATAATTTCCATTTCCTTAATGACAGCATGAATTGATCATGTACAGGTAAACATATTACCACACACATGATTCTAATGCTGTAGGGCTGCCAACGGATCTGAAGGGAAAACAAGGAATTTGTCTAAGAATGACCCTGATTTTGCCAAGTGAAGTCAATGAAAAAACTTCTATCAGCTCTGGCTAAGCTTGGTTTTGAGTGCCATAATTAAACATATATTACAATTCTGCCTCCCTGTTTTACCTTCCAGTAGAAATTAATCCTTTAAAATCACAAGCATTCCCTTTATTTATCATGCTGTTGTTGAGTGGGATAGGAGGTGCAGGCTTGGAGTTTGCATCTGAGAGCTGGGAAGAGAGGAATGACTCAATGGGGCAAGGGCCCTGTGAGTGACAAAACCTTTTCCACACCTTCTCAGTGCGACCAAACCTCCTGGGAAGAGGCAGAATAGCTTCAACAATTCTTTACTGTCATTGTCTGGGGCCCTCAGGGTACAGCCCTGCCCATGAGAAGGCTGATGAGCAGCACTGGCAGCACAGGCCTGGGGCACATGGATTAACCTGCTCCAATGCCACTCATCAAACCTCTTGGTACAATAAATAGGGAACACATGATTTCTCCATCTTGTCTGCAAATGCCATGTTAACAGTTCACATTGCAAGGGGAGGTAGACTCCTTTATTAAGTGCTAAAACAGGTTACTTCAGCCCAGTCCCACATAATTAAAAACACCTTGTTCATCACTACCTAATTTTTCCTCAGCTGTTTATGTTTGTTCTTGATTCTTTGCTGCTCTTAAATAAAGGAGCTTTTCAATTTCAAATAAAGAACATTCTAAAAATAACTTTGATTCTTGTGAATCAAAAGGCTGCCTAAAACAGACCCAAATACACTTTTTTCCCCTTTCTCCTTATTGCAGCTATATTAGAACAATCTGAAAACAAATCCTCCTCTAGTCACTGGTAGGACCTGGGAGGTGTTTGCACCTTCCAAGGGTGGCCAACCCTGCTCAGCTAGCCACACCTGCACTTGGTTTGGTAGCAAGAAAGGAGCTGGACTTGTAGGGAAAGGCTGGTGTGTAAGTGGTGTGCTGGTGCTGCTTTTATGGTGAGCTGTAAGCTGAGGAAAGGCTGGATTGGGAATATACTGCTCCATGAGTGAGCTAGCACACTTCTGAGCTTGAGGTAGAGACCTTTTATAGGGTGATGATGTTAAACTGAGGAATACTGCCTGGTTGAAAGCTGCTGCTGTGAAGGTGCCTCCCGAGGAAGAGGAAGGAATGTGGGGAAGCAGTGAGGACTAGGGTTCAGCTGCGCTGCACAAAGTTTCTTGATATATCAGAACTTTTTACCTTGGAAAAGGGCAGACTACTGAGAGCAAGGAGTAAGAATGAACGACTTGGCAGTGTGGCTACAGCCCTGGTTGTCCAGTGAGTCTTCAGAGGAACGTGGCCTGGCATGCTCTGCCTGGTGCAGCTGGAGAGAAAGGAGAGAATCCAAACCCTGCTGACTTGGGCTGAGTGAGAGATCACAGGTTACTTTTTTCCTCAAGAAAATGCTTCTTTGAAAGTCTGGAGTCTTGATTAGCCCATTTGCTGTTACCTGTCTACAGATGGCTCCCAGATGAGATCCACTTCAGCTCCTGGAAGTGATGCAGCATTAATAGGTAATTCAGAATGGTGAGTGAGTCTTAGGGGGCCTGTGTTGGCTCTTAGAGCCTCAAGACTTGTTTGGGATGATATCACAGCCTGCAGTACCCTTGGCAGGGATGATGGGCACTTGATGGCTTTATTTGATGTAAATGTATACAAACAGGTGCATAAATAATCATAAATAACCCCTGCAGAGCGGTAGTGAACCTGCCAGCCTGCTCTGAGTGGCTCTGTGTGCCCTCTGCCTGTGGCTCACCAGTGAGTGCTCCCTGCAGCTGAGCAGGAAGGAAACATGAGGCTGAGTCTTGTGATGCAGTCTGATATTTGAGCCTTTTGTTAAACTGATAGCATGTTGTTGGGGTAATGTCTGTGAAGTTAAAGCTTTTATCAGAACAAGCAGTGGTGCTTTGATTCCAATACAAGGAGGATGTTGTAAATCCCGGGATATTGCAGGTTCAGGGAAAGGGTGACATCACTTAGACATGTTTTTTAAGCAGGGTCACCAAAATCTGCAGACATTTATTGGTCCAGATGAGCTTGCAAGTGCCGAATGCCTGACCTTCATTTCTGTTGCACTTTGAAGAATTAAGACAGATATTGGTACATGCTGTTGTTAGTGACCAGAAGGAAAGGCTTGAAATCCTTTGTTCTAGGATGTAAAACTCCATTTTTCTTTAGTTACCCAGGTTAGTTAAGATACACTTAATTCCTGCAGCATTAACTGTGGCTTGTCATCACCATCTGCGAAGTGATGGCAAATGGGCTGTTGCTCCATAAAACCACTTTTTTTTTGCTTTGCAAAATCCTTTCTCTCTGATCACTGTGGGTTCAATCTCTGTTTGATTCCTGTATAAGCCATTTACTTAAGAGTTGGACTCAAGGATCCTTGAGAGTCCCTTCCAGCTCACAATATCCTGTGATATCTGTGACCTGAGAAAAGCTTTGGGCCACATGTTAGGAAACTTGACTGAAATAAGAAACTGGAGAAATTTGTGTAATCAAATTTGTCATGGTGGTGGTTGTAGCACTGATGAACTGAGTTGCTTTCCCTGTCTCTGTGCTTGGGAAAGCACCAAAATCCTTCCTGGCCTTTAACATATTGAGCTAAGGATGTGTTTCCTCCACCTGATTTTTGTTGCAATTCTATAATATGTTGCTAAATTAATTTTTGGCTTCTGCTTCATAGATACCCTTTCCTACATAATAAGAGTGAGGGGTGGGAGTTTGAGGAAAACAGGAGAGGCATTTTAAAGTTCTAGGATCATCCTTCTCTTTGTTCCATTAACTGCTGTTGTCCACTGATATTTAGTCATCTCTCCCAACCAATGGAGTTTGCAGTGTGATGAGGAACACAGTCCAAAGATTGTTTGGTATTATGTTGTGCAGTCAAATGTCTAGTACAATGGAAATTCTAGGGATGGTTTGCCTGCTCTGAACGATGCCTGATGCAATTAATCCCTCCTTTTGAAACAAATTATGGTCTGGGCTGGAAGGGGGATAGAAGTCATTCATCCAACCTGGAACTTTTGAAGTTATTCTGTTCCTTTGTGGATCAGCAGGGACACTGAGCTGTGTGTACGTGAGTCCTGAAGCTGGTTTATTGTTCAAAATGTATCACTTTGTGACTTATCCCGGCCACTCCTGAACTTCAGACTTCTTGATGGACTTTGTTTGGTTTTTTGGCTTTGCTTTTATCACAATAACATTGTGGTCTGTTAAGATGGAGACTCACAAACCTCCGATTGGAGCAGGAGATAATTTCTGCCTCAAATCACTGAATCTACTTGAAGACAAAGGAAGGTTTGTCCACTAACATCTCAGTAAAGGTCTGGCGACCTTCTGGTGTGGGGTGTGAGCCAGGCTGTGGATGGGCTGGAGTGCAGTTTCGAGCTGTCTTGTAGCTGTTGCCTGCCTCTTCCTGTGCTCCTCCAGAGTGACAGTGCTCAAAACCTGCAATCCATTAGGAAGTTCTGAATCCTTCCCTAGAAATATATATACACATACTGACTCATTCTATGCTTTTTCTAACGAATGTTTTGGCTCAAGTGACAAATGCTGAGGTAGGAACCTGTCCTTTTCCCTGTCATATCAGCTCCAGAAACTGAGGGAGGCCTCTGCAAAGAATTTCTTCATCAAATAATTTTTTGGAGTCTCAGCAGAACAGCAATAAGAAACAGAAATGGTGGGAAGTAGTAAATGTAATATGTGCATGCTGTAATGGAGGAATAATGGTGTTTGACAGTTGCAACTTAAATGAAATGATTTTTCTAACATAATGACTTAAATTTTGTGGAATTCCTGGCCTTGGAAATGTTCAAGACTCAACTAGACATGTCCCTGAGCAGCTTGGTCTAATTACACCTGCTTTGAACTGGAGGTTGGAGTAGATGACTTCCAGAGGTCCCTTCTTACTTAAATTATTCTGTGATTTTAATAAGAGTATCCCATACCTTGGTCCCTTTCTCTCTGTGTGGTGTGTGATATATGTTACACTGTTTTGGCAGGGATTTTCTGAGTCATTGAAGTCATTTATACTGAAATAATTCTTGAAAAGATTAATAAATACTATACCACACTGTATCATTTTACTATGTGTGCTACTCTTCCTATCAGTGCTTGGCTGTATTCATGGCTGCTGTAAATCACTTTAGCCATGTGGATACTTAGTTGCAACACTTTAATTTAATTTCTTTCATATATTCACTTGTGAACCTTGATTTTCTTAGTACTGCATCCAATGTGTGGTGTTTAAAAGGAGATTAATGTTTGGGGGTTATCTATTAGCAAGGATATTCATAACAAAACCTCTCTGAAACTTGGTCTAAGGCTCCTCAGGGGCAGCCAAATAAAATTCAGGATTGCTTCTAATATTTTCCTTATTGCTATTATGATTTAAAGGTCCTCTGTCTACATGAGAACTGGGCCCTAGGATGCTTTCATTTTCAGACAGGACTCCTAAGAACTCACATAATGTTAATATTTTTCACATTGGTGAAATGTCACTGATTTTTTTATTGGCAGAGAATTTGGCCTATTCTGCAATGTTTCAGGGCTGACAGATTGAAGATCCAACCTCTGCCAGTTGGCTAGGAGGGAAGACCAAGCCTTGGATGCACATATCTTGTGGGAACATTCTACTTCTGGAAATCAGGAAATATTTCCTTAAACTGCTGATTACTTGGAGGCTGTACCGCAAGGAGCATAATTCTCTTGCCTTGTTTCTGTTCCTAAACAGCTGTTTCCTGGCTGTGGCTGGACACAGGGTACTGGGCTGGAAGGACCTTGGATTTAGCTCAGTCTGGTTGCTGGTATTGCTCTGGCTGGAGCTGTGCCTAATCCTGGTGGGTGAAGGAGGACCCAGACAAATGATACAGCTAGGGACTGAGGGAGGGTGGTTGAGGAAGAGTGATGGAGGTGGTCATCCTTGACTGTTGAAATGAGGCTTAATTGCTGCTGTTCAACAAACACTGCTGCTGTTCAACACATGTCACAGGCTAAAATCTCCCTTGATTTTAAGGTCTTAATCATATTGCCCTGACAATCAGCAAAATGGACATATTGTCCGGACCGCAAGATGTCAACAAGACACACCCACTCTCCACATTTGGCAGCTTTTTTTGAAAAGTGAAGTAACAAGCAACAGGAGAGCCAAACCAAACCTAAAATGAAGACAAAACCAGAAGGACCATCCAGATGGGTGTGTGTCTATTTGAAACAGACCTTTTTTCAACAGGTCTCATGACACACTTGTCCCAAACTGGAATCCAAGTCATCAGGTTTATGGTAACGAATGATTCAAAGTGAGCAACTCCCTGCCTTTCTCTCTGCTCAGGTTTTTTGGGATTTCTATGGTGAGATGAAGGAGAGAAGAAACCTAAGACTGTCTGACCTCAAACCTCTAATGCGCAATTCCATTGCTGGTGACGGGTAGTGTGCTGCGGGCACACCAAACGGAAAATGTATTGATGAGGTTGATACATGCCTTAACTCAGGGTTGTCTCAGACTTATTTGGGGAGCCCAGGTCACTCTTGTAAAGGATTTAATGGAATCTTTCAAAGCCTAAAGATCTTATTGTGTCCCAAAATATAAGGACTAAGGTGATGGGGGAACCTGTCTGTATATGTTGCTGAACACTCTTTATTTACTTTTTCTCCTACTGCCTGACTATGAACGTACATAGGCAGTTAATTCTTTATAACCTTACATTTTGTGCACCGTTACTTATATAGAACTGATCATTTTAAATTAAACCTTACTGTTTATTGAATATTTAAAGACATTTTTATGCAGTATTCCAGAGTAGAAATCAATAGTTTAATCGTCCAAAACCAAAACTTTATTAGATGTTGCTAATGGAGGCGCTCTCAAGTTTTCCCTGTGTCGTGAAATATTAGCTAGAACAAAAATGACTGCTGAACTTTTTTAGTTCAGCCTGACTCTTGTAGTGCTTTCTCCAGCTTTCCAAATCTGCCGTGGTCAATTAAGGATCACAGCACTTGCCATTTCGACTGAAGTTTTGTAGCTGTGGGTTATTAAAACATGTGGGGGATTCCTTTCTAATATATTGATGTCTTGGAAGCTTCTACTGTGTGCTCTGCACCCTCAGCCATAGAGAACAGAGTGGGAAGGCAAAACTTTCCATCAGTTCATTACATGCGGTCAAAGTCGCATTTCAGCATGCACTAAACAGATCCTATTCTGTTTGAGTTGGTTGACATTCAGGGATGGAAATGAAATTATAAAAATCATCCCTTATTCATGAAGTCACAGAATGGTTTGGACAGGAAGAGGCCTTAAAGATCATCCAGTTCCAACCCTCCTGCCTTGGGCAGGGATATCTCCCATTGGAGCAGGTTGCTCCAAGCCTTGTCCAGCCTGGCCTTGAACACTTCCAGGGACAGGGCAGCCACGGCTTCTCTGGGCAACCTGTGCCAGGGCTTCACCACCTAATGATGAAGCATTTCTTCCTAATATCTAATCTGAACCTGCCCTTTCTCAGTTTGAAGCAGTTTCCCCCTGTCCTGTCACTCCACGCCCTTGTCCGAAGTCCCTCTCCAGCTCTCTTAAGCACTTGAGGGTTTTTGAGGTCTCTCCAGAGCCTTCTCCAGACTGAGCAACTCCAACTCTCTCAGCCTGTCTTTGAAGGAGAGTTTTTTCTTTTGCCCTCCTTAACTTCAGTGGATGAGGATGTATTTCTTTAGGAAGATGCTCTGTGTTTGGAGACTAGTATGTTTGCCAAGTACTGCTGTGATTAGGATAGTAAACATTTGTTTTTGATTGAAAACCCAGTAAATATTTGTGTATAACCCATAAAAATGGCTAGAGGCATTTTACAGCCGAACCGACACAGCCTTGCACTGACCTTTCCCAAAAGTTTTCCTCTTTTTCTGAGAACTAAGTCATATAGTTAGAACCAGAAATAACTGCTGCTCTCTTCACCTTCCAGGGAACTGAAATCAGGGCAATGAAAAAGCTATAAAGCATAAATAAAAATGATCCCCAAATGTTCAAGCTTGCCTGAACTTCTGTATTGAGAAAAGTGCTGATCCAAATCTTTGCGCCTCAGGCCCCTCTTTCGTTGGAGGGTTGGTTTGTACTTTGCAACTTTAAAATATTTGTTTCTTTCAAATGGGAAAGGAAGGCAGCAGAGCAGAGGGGTGGTTATTTATGATGCCCTAAGAAAGGGGTGCTTGCTCCTTTTTTTCCTTAGTTTACACTGGGAATTATGTTGCATTGTGTTTCTGATCTTCTGCTTGCTTCCCAGATATGCACTTTATCCTCTACAGGAATTTAAAAGGGCTATTTCTCTAGAAGTCATCTTGTTGGTACTTTACAAATATGACTTCTCTCACTTAATACAACTGCAGCTATCGGGATGCATCAGTATGTGTTTCAGTTTTTTTCTGGATTCCTTGTGGAATTTTCATAGTGGCATTAATAATGTAGTCAAAGTGTCTTCTTGGTTCTCCTATTTCAGTAGAAACACAGTGGTCTCTCACTGAACTGATGTGGAAACTGGTTAAGATGCTGAGGCAGAGCTTGTGCAGTGAGGTGACTCTGCTGCAGTCTGGGTTTAACAGCAACAGTGCAGGAAATGCTTTCCCTGCTGCTGCTGGGCCTTTGCAGGGGGTATGGAGGGAGGGTTCTCCTCCTGTTTGGGGAGCCTAAAAATTATGGATGAGGCTAGAGCAGAGGAGGAAGCTGGGAGTGTTGCCATGAGAGAGCAGTGGTTGTTCAGCAATGAGAATGTGCCTGTTAATTGTGGGAGTTCATTTCTCAGTATCTGTGTGCAAGACTGTTGGTAGAAGAGGGAACATTCCACAAACACTCTCTTTCCTGCTGTTTTTTCATGGGGTGTACTCTGCTGGTCCAAGCACCTTGTGTAGGTAGACGTGTTCTTAGCACTTGCTCAAGGTCACTTGCTGTTCTGGCACAATCTAGCAATTTCTCCAATAGATTCCTAAAATGTGTGAGAGTGTCTAAATGTCAGAGTGGGTAGAGTAGCAACCAGATCATTGATAGGATGAATATAAATTCCATATGGGCCATAACCAGATTTGCAGCCCCCCAGCTCAACTTTTCTCCAGGCTGGAGAGTGATTGTCTGCAGTTATGTTAACCCAGGCATGGGAGAGTGATTTGTCTCTTTATAAATACCCCTGCCTCAAGTGTTTGCAGAGGCAACCATCTCCTCTCTGCTTCCATAACATACCTGCCTTGAAAGGTTTTATTCCATGGCGCTGGACTTGCAGCTTAGCAGTGCACAATTAATGACATTTGTCCCTATTTCCCCCCACTTGCTGAATGTGAGAAGTTGTTGGGTTTGGTGCTTGAAAAATACTTCCCTGGCTTAAAACTATGGACATGTCCTTCTTTCACTCATTTAGTAATGGGGCTATGGTTATTTATGTATTTATCTTTCAAAAGTCACACCTAGGGGACTTAATATGTATTAAAACCTAACAAGAGTTTTTGTATATTCAGATCAATGACTGTCCTTGTAAAAAATTTCAAGCTCATTGTTCAGATTTGCCTCCTTGGATCCAACTATATGGAGTCTTTTGGCTTTTGAGTTGCAGTCTTTCAATGTTGGTAACATAATGAAATGGTCCAGCCTCTGTGTTATAGGTCTTAGATTTTTCTGCAAAAACAAAAATTTTGATTTTCTGGAAAAACTTCTGTTAAAGGTGTCACAAAATCTCTAATCAGTGTCTCCTTCTATGAATTCATCAGACAGTTCTGAATGAAACCAAATTTCTGCAGTGTTTTTTACCATGAGGTCACTAAGGCAAAACATTTAATATGACCTTAAAAAATAAAGGTGCTGGGCACACCTGTGGATATGATGGATACCTCAAATCATCTTGTATTACATACACATCTTGCTGACCAAGGGTACTTGAAAGGCCAAATCTATTTGTTCAAACATTTAAAAATAGCTGGCTGGAAGGTGTAAGTTAACAATCAAACATCCATCTTGAACATGCCGTGGTGAAACTCTTCCTAAAAACTGAGGGTCTGGAACCAGACTTGAGGAAAACTCAAATCCTGAGAAGTTTCAAGTGATTCCATTTTATGAATGTGCCCATGGTGTGGGCTTCATTGGTGACCAACCTCTTCAGAAATGAATGAATGATAAAAAAATGCAGCTGAGAGGGATGCAGTTTTTCTAGGGCATCCTCTGCCTGTGAGCAGGATCAAACTCTACTATGTCACTCCTTACAGATTTTCATTTAACCTGTCCTTAATTCTCCTAATGGTGGATGTTCTGTCCAAGAAAAACATTCTTGTGCTTCACTACTCCTTTACTCACAATGTTTTCCTGAATATGTGTAACTTAATCATATTTCTATTTGTTCTGACCAATATGGATTAATTCTTTCCCCCTTTTTCAGCAGTCCATTTCTCTTCTCTTAAAGCAACCCCAGTTTCGTAGTCTTTTTTGGCAGCTCATGATTTCTGAACTTCAGACCATTCCCATGACTCTTCTCTGGAATTTCTCTAAATGGTCCAAATCAGGGTGCAATTATTCAGCTGAGGTCTTGCAAAAGCTGAATGAAGTGGACACTTAATTTGCCTCACAATTTTTATTCCTGGTCATATGTTCCAGGATGATGGTTACTGCTTTATTTATCCAAAAGCCTGGTTCTCTTCATGCAGCCAGCACTTCTGCACAGTCCTTACCTCTTCTACTAGCCATAAATGAATATTTCCCCTTCAGTGCAAAGTTATTGCACTTACTGAATTTTCTTGGATATTGTTTTTTGCCACGTAATTCATTAATTTAATTTGTCCTAGTCGTGTTCTCCAAGACAGATTCCCTCCTAGCAGCAACATCATCCATCTAAGTTACAATGTCTAGGCCAAAGGATCTGCATTAGTTAGTGCCAGCTTAAAAGTTGGGATCTGTGGTTAAAATGCAATTTAGAAGTCCCATTTTGATTTAAATTCCTGGTCAGTCCCTACAGGAAAAGTGCACCAAGAGATCTGCATCACATTTTGCAGAGGAGAAAGCTGAGGCCCAGAGGAACCAGCAACTTGTCCAAGGTCATGGAGGAAGATGGCAGGGGAGCAGGGTCCAGTCCCAGCTGTGTCAACTCCCAGACCAGGGCCCCAACCACAAGCCCATCTCTCTGCCCAGCTGAGTCTGTGTGTCTGCCTCCTGGGCAGAGCCCAAGCCCTTGGTGAAAGATCAGGATACAGAGTAAGCAAAGTTGTGTTTATTTTAAAATGTGGTCCTCTGCAGGCTCTGGGATGTCGGCATGGCTGCGGAGCCGCCGGAGATGTCGGAATGCGTCAGGGGGTTTGTGCTGCCTCGGTATGTGCATAAACCCTGGGACAAACACCACTGTAGCCAAGGCAGGCTTGAGGAAGCAGGAGGCACCTCACCTGGAGTTGATTACCACTTCTGTATATCCTGTCAGCTTGGGGGAGATCTGGCAAATACATGTTGGGAAGAGTGGATAGTAAGAATAGGAAGGAATTAGTGGTCATAGGGAGGTCAGTGAGTGGCACAGCTTGTTAATATTAATCCTGAAGCCAGATGGGCTCATAAGATATATTGACTTTGGGAAAGGTGATGCACTGCTCCATTTGGATACCTGTCCTGTGAATTCTCTGTGTGATTTGACTGGAACAGCTTCACAGGGATGCCAGCTGTACATGTGCCTTGGGAACAGAGAGGTGATTATGCCCCTTGTTTTTTGGCTCGTTACCACAGGAAGAATATGCCTACTTCTCTGGTGGCCTGTCTTGCAAACATTGTTGGAGTACTGGGCCCTAGAAACATGAAGCAGATGTGGGTGAAGGGTAGAGTTTCTGACTAAGGCTAGTTCTGTTGCTGGAGATGTATCTTAGAGAAAAAAGGGGACATCTAATTCAAAAAACATACTTGAATATAAATCCAGAAAAATAAGGCCGTCTTTAAGAAGAAATGTGGTAGTTAAGTGATTTGCAGGGAAGATTCTCTTCTAGTCCACTTCATCTTGGATCAGACATCTATGGTTGCCCCACTCTATACAGTGCCAGGGTTAAACCTGTGCTGTGTGAGCCATGAGTTATATTCCAATGTTCAAAATGGTAGGAACAAGAGATGATGTTGTTTGTGGGATGCTTGGGAGAACTATCTATATTCTAAGATCCTATGAATAGTAGAAAGAAAGAAAGAAGGGGTTAATGCAGCTTGTGGGGAGACAGGAAATGTCCCAGCTGGAACTGATTAAATGTGCTGTGTAGCCTAAGCTGCTCAGATGGGAGACACATGGCAGAGTGAGATGTGTTGCTTAGCTCCGAAGGATGTCTTATCACTAAGTGGGCCTTAAGCATTGATTGGAAGTCTCCCTCCATACTTGGGATGGATCTCCTGGGCTATCAGCAGAATGTCAAACCACATTTTTAGCCTTTTCCACCTGAAAGTTTCACATGCCCAAGAAGAGGCATGTGAAATAGAAGCTGCATGTTTTTCTGCATCTGGCCACCAAGGTATCAGAGAGGCTTTAGAGCTGTCAGATGCCTCACTGTCCCTGCCCATTCCCCTCTGTCTCTAGGTGGAACAGTGACATAAAGTGTGAGGCAACCTGGACTGTTCAGAGGTGGTAGAAGGACTGGGACAGCCCTGCTGTCAAACTGAGCCCTAGAACTTGACTGCTGTCAGAGCAGTGTTAATTGTGGCTGTATCTGATTAGCAGGGCCTGTGACCCCTGCGTGAAGTCCTAGTTCATGAGCAGTTTCAATTTGTACGAGTTTCCTCATTACAGCAGATCTGTGTTTCTTCTAAATCAGCTCCAGCCATGGGCATAATCCTGTGTCCAGCAGGGATTTGTGCCAGGGTCTATGTGGAACACTTCCTTACAAACAGCTGTGGGACAAACCATCTCCAGAATCCTTATTTGTGGCTATTTTCATTTTAAGAAAAGTATTTTTTACAGAATGCATCCTTAATTTAAAAAATAATGTTTTTTCTTGTTTTTACTGTTCTTACATATCTCAGTTCTGAGGCAGGAGTTTCTAGAAACATTCCACATCAGGCACCTGCTTGGCTAATTTTCTGCATCTTTACAAGGTGTCTCACAACCTCTGTCAGATCCTGGAGTTTTTCTTTCGGCTCTGTCTGGAGCAGCTGGGGTGCATCAAGGCTCATGCACTAAGGCAAGGCTTTGATGTTGCTCCAGTGATACTGTTGATAACACCTGATTGTTTTCCATCTAGATCTTCTCAGAAATTGATCTTGATCGAACACATGTTAGGCCCTGTAAAACTAGACAAAAGCTCCTCCAGTGGGGCTAAAACAGCAGTTGCACAGCTTTGGGTTTGTTTTCTTTAATAAACTCTTTTTCCTTTTTTCTCTCTTTCACTGGGGGCTGGGAGAAGCAGCAGATGTGGGGAGAGACAGCTCATGCTGGGAAAGGAACCGATCATGTTCCTGCTGATTAGAACTGCAATAAAGTGAGGAGGTTTTGCCTTTGAGTAGGAGCTCTGGTATTACCATGAGAAAACTGCAGCTGAGCAGTGTTCAGGGGCCTGACCAGGTTCAGTTCCAGTATCTTTTGCAGTAAAAGGACTCTTTTACCTGCCTGTTCCCTTGTTCCTAGAGCTGTCTCCCTAATGATTCAGGCTGTGTGCCAGACCCTGGCAATATGGGAAGAGAATGAAGATTTCCATTTTGGGCACATGCCCTGAAGTCCTGACACTGCACGGATTTCAGCAGGTACAGGTTTTCCTCAGTTCGGGGAAACAAAACAGGACACCTCTTCTTGCCAAAGGAAGGTGGGCATTTGTCCCTCAGCTTTAATAACTGCAATAGCCAGAGGCTGTTGTTCGAGCAGTGCTGAATCTGACCTTGGAGTAAAATGTGCCTGTGTAACACCAGCTGGAGTCAGATTCTTTCTGTCTTTTTTATTTTGCTCTTTACCTTGAGAGCATTTTTGAGGTGACAACATGTACACAACAAGAACCGTGGAATTTCAGAGTCATTTCTCCAGAATGAAACCCACATACTTTTGGTTTGAGGGTCTATTCTTATACGTGTTCTTGTCTCTGTTTCGTTTATCCTTCATGTTGAAAGAGTGGAAAAGGTCACTTGCAGGGGGATTTGATAGGGAGAAGGGTGCCAAGCCTGCCTCAGACAAGGAAAATGATTTAGTGGTTCACATAAGGTCTGTGAGAGTGGATGTCTCTCTACCAAACCCAAAGGGAGGATGAAATTCTCTCGTGAGCACGGAGAGCATATGCCACTAAAAAGGGCTGGGTTGAGCCAGAAGTGATCTGTAGGCCCTGCTGCCAAAGGGTGGATGATTCCTATGGAATGGTACTACTCAGGATAATTAGAGGTGGCAGTGCTGGTCCTGGCTGGCTTTCATCTCCCCAGGCAGTTCAGGACATGCACAGCCTCAAACCCTGCAGAAGTTCAATTGCCTTGAGCTGGTGCTGCTGAAACCAACGGCAAAGCTCCCATCTTGACTTTCATCACAACAGCATCAACATCTGCAGGAGCCCTTTGGGATATGAACTGCAGCAAAGGCTGCATTAGTGGGAATTTCTCTTGCATTTGTGAAATGTAAATACCTACACCATAGTGTGAGGCTAATGCTAAAGTTTCCCATTCGTTGTTCTGACCAGAAATTCACATTAGTTTTGAAATGCATGGGAAGACTGCTGGCAGCACAGGCAAAGAGTGTCCTGCTCTGTTAATTTTTTAGCATGCAGTAAAGCCTGAATATGTGACTTCAACTTTTTTCCCCTGGTGGAGTTTGCCTTGGCTTGGTGACTGGACCACTTATTCTTCTCTTCCCTGTGAGTTTTATCCGGGTTCCAACACTCTGGCAAATGCATCTTAAATATTTGAGGCCCTTGAAGTTTTTCTTAGATTTAAGTGTGGTGACACAAATTATGTAAAAGCTTTTGCTACATAATTGTTCGAGCCTTAACATCTTTAAGTGTTTTCTGATGTTCTGCAGCTCAGTATGAGACTTGTTTTTTTTCCATGATCTGCTTTTGTGGAGATCTTGACATCCTCTGCTTGCTTGATGAAACAAATCTGGAGGCAAAAATGAATCTTTACAGAAAACATCTTTGGTTCCCTTAATGACGATGATTTAAATACCACTGATAATTAGATTCTAAGTGACTCAGAGCAGATTTTCAAAAGACCAGCGGCCTAATGATTGAATGGCTGTTCCTATTGAAATAATTCTCAAAAATGTGCTGGTTAGTGAGAGATTGTGAGAAAGAACCTGAAACTTTTTAAATAGATGTTGGGTCTTGGTCCAGTCTGAACATGTACCCAAAATACAGCTGATGTAGCAGTGCCTTTGCAGCAGTGCTCTGATGGAGGAGTAACACGAGCTGGGACTGCAGCCTGGCTGTGAGCAGGTGAAAGTGAAGGTAGCGTGACCCCCTGGTCAACCAGATCAAGGAGGGAAGATGGTGATCTGAACTACTGGGTAATTCACTCCCTGCCCCAGTTCTCTCTCTTCTGCTGCAGCAGCATTTTATTAAGAAATACTTGCTGCTGAAACCAGGTGAGACTGTAAAGGCCCATGGGAGGAAAATAATTCCATTTTGACTTCTAGCTTGCTGTTAGTACCACACAATGGGAGGGAGTGGGTGAGACTCAGTATAGCTTTACCTAATGCTGTGGGTTGTGTAACTGGGGTACTCAATGGCCTGGCCAACTGTAATGGGAAGAAAAATATTATGAGATTCTTAGCTCATCTTACCCCCCAGTTGAGAATAAAGTCCCTTTCTTTACAGATGAGCAAACCCCAGTCCAAAACAGGGAATGCATTTCTGCATAAATGTGGCTTAATGGATAAGAGAATGTAACATTTTATATATGAATCAGCATTCTGGCTCCCAAAAGGTTATTCAGCTAGTCTAAAATATAATATGCTTGGAACAATGACAGCACCCCTTCTGTTATATTGTAGATACTTTTGCTGTATTTTGTTAAGGATCAGTGAAAAATGAAACATTACTCCTTAATCCCTGAAGAGCCGTCTAACAGAGCAGTTGAAATGCACAAGGAATAGCTATGAAGAAGAAAATAATGGACTGGCTGTTTAATCCAACAGAAAGTCTTAGGTGGCAACTCCTGTTTTGCTATGAATAGCAATTTCTCTGTAGACATTTTATTTTGTGTTGATCGAGGGCAGTAAAACAGTAAAACTTTGTACATGGCCAGAAGTCAAACTGCTGGTTAGTTGTGTACACAAACAGAAAAGGTTTGCTTTCTGCCTCTGCCCTCGTAAATCATGAAGTGTTTGCATTGAGAAGATGTGCATGGAGGCAGAAGACCTGCATGTCTGGAGGCCATCCCATCAGAAGGGAAAGGCATCATCAATGTAGGGATCACAGGCATCTCTTGCACTTTTGGCTTTGTTGGCAAGGAGCTAAGCAGGTACTACTGGTCTGTTGGCCCTTACAGTGTGCCCCTGTAGCACCAGGAGAAGGGTTCAAATCTGCATAAAGCAATGGGGCAGATAGTTCCTGCTGGGATTGTCTTGGGAATTAGCATGTCTGGTTCTCCATGGGGCTCTGAAAATTGTACCTTTACCAGCAAAGAAGGCAAAAAGGCTTCTTTCAAAAACTGCTGATACCTGCAATGCACCCTGAGGTATTCACGGAGGCAGGACTTGAGGATGGGTTGCATTTCAAGAATACATTAGAAATATAAGATCTAGTGATTTATTTCTCCCCAATCCCCCAGCAGTAGCATTCCTAAATCACTGCTGTGCTTAAAGTTCTTATCCTTAGTCTATATGCAGGATTGTTTTAAGGCACTGTTGTGCCTTTTGCTACTTCCACAGTTATCAAACCTTGGGACAGAGGAGGATGTAGACATTAAATGCTGGCTTGTTGTTCCTCTGGGGAGAAGCTAAGGGCTACTCAGAGCCTCTGCTAGTGCAGATCAGTGTGCAGAAGAGCTGTCACCAGCTTAATAAATGACTAATCCTGCCTCCCTTTTGGCTTGGCAAGACTGGGATCTGGAGAATTGTGCATCCAGACTGTGCCTAAAAGTTAATTTTGAGCCTGGGCCAGATAGTTAGCATTCAAGAAGTGATACCTTACTCACAAACTAAGGGTCTCGCATGTTATTCTGCCACTTTTTTACTAATATTGTGGATCTCATTAAAAGGTAAAGCAATATCAACCCACACTATTGACTTGACTGTGGTGTACCCTAAATTTAGAGCAGATGCCACAGTATGGTATTTGTACTGTATCCTGGCCAATATTTACTTCTAATGATGCCCTCTGTGCTTCAGTGTTGCTCTCTTCCAAATGCTTTCAAAATGGGTAAAAGAAATTCAAAGTAGGGAACTGATAGTTAAAAACTGTTGTAATGTATTTGACATACTGGCTATTACCAAGGTGTATACACAGTTGTTTAACTCAAGACAAGGAACTGTAGAGAGTTAACTCTGGCAAGCAGGTAACAAAAATAAGTAATCAACAGTAGTTTTTTGCTTTTAAACAGAAAAGGAAAACCACAAAACCTTCCTGTCCCAAATGGAATAAAAAAATCATTGCAAAATAATCAGTCACAGAAAGGGAATGCTTGGAAAGGACTCTAGACACCTCAGAGGGGAGAGAGAGCTCCACATTTTGGACCCCAGTATGTAAAGACATGATCCTCTAGCTGAAGGAATCCTTTAGGGAATCATCCTCTCAGTCAAGCAGCATCTGTCAGTCCGGGAGTGGTGCTGCTGTTTGAGCAAAGCAGTGCTTGAACACTGGAGGGCAGATGGACCTTGCAGCTTTAGGATTCGGGGCAAGCAGCTCTAAAGACATTAAACGATTGCTTCCATGTAATATCTCTGGGGAAAAGAATGCATTTATAGTCCCCCATGTCACCCTGGGTGGTATTCCGAGTCCATTCTCTCCTTTGGCTGAGTTGAGAGAGTGGCCAGCAGGTGAAAAGCTGACAGTGCCTCTTCTAGTTCCCACAGCACAAAATTTGTCTATACTAATTGTTGTTGTGATAATTACCCAGTGAACCTCTTGCTGAACTTTATGTATGATGTTGATTTATATCCTGCAGTTTTTAATACTTTGAAGCAAAGCTATAGACAGATTTGGAAATGTGAGTTTGTGTATAGTTTCATGCAAGTGTAAGCTCTTTTGGTTTTGAAGTTATCCAGCACTGATTAAATCACTGGGACTTTTCAGATGGATAATAAGTAAGCAAACTGACCATTTTAGAAAAAGAAAGAACTCTAGAGAGGAAACATCTCAGAGGCTTCTCCAGCTGCCTGTCAAACTTCCAATGGTCCATATAAACGACAAATAATAAGTAAGACTGATATTTTTTGCAGGCACTGAAGGCATCCCATGAGCTGCGTTCCAGAAGTGAGAATGTTACACTGACAGTATCCTGATACAAATACAGACTTAGAGTGGGCCAGCACTGGACAATTCTTCAGCTTCTTGTGCTTTTTCTTGGCTTTATAGGTGGTCTAGATCTACACTTAACGTGAGCAGTTATGATATTTTGTCTTGTAGGTATTAACATAGGTGGGAAGACCAAAGAGAAAGGACTCTTATGCTTGCCTGCAAATTAGAAATGTATAAAGAACTTATCATTGGAAAACAAACGTGTACTGAAGAAAAAGGGATGTAAAATGCTAATCAAAGATCTGGTCAGGAATGTTCTCAGCTGGTTAACCAGAAATATACTTTTAAGTTGTTGTTATTAGTCTGCTGAATGGAATGCACAACTGCAAATTTTGAAACTGGGAAAAGAAAGAAAAGAATTCTTCTTTCTGCAAATAATACTTCTCTGATCTGTGCTCTGGTTTTAAATGGAATAGAAGGACTAAAAAGAAGCACCTTGCACAAGCAAACCCTTTAGTGTTACATGTTACACAGAAAAAAACCCCAACTGATCTGCAGGGATATTGGGATCATTGCCACAGAGTCTCACTGTTGAGATGATGTTCACAAAACAGCAAATTCCCTTGCTATATGTCCAAGATTAATTGCTTTGGCATGTGCTCCTATGCAAAAAAATGTTGAGGTGTCACTATTCTACTCTTAGCAGTTTTTTTTCTCAAGAAGCTTTCATCTCCTGTAGTTGTTTATAAGGAGAATCTCTCAAAAACCAGAATTAAATATCTTTTTGCTTCTTACTACTGTCTTCCAATACTGACCTATTTGTTGTGCCAATGGTTTTGTTGTTCCTGCACACAGGGAGGTTCGATGACCCTCTGTGGTCCCTTCCAACCTTATCCATTCTGTGGAATGCTTGAATCTCCATGTGGAACAATATGTAATCCTCAGCACCTGGCTAAAGCTCACTTAAAATGCTTTTGAGATGGAGCTGGGCTGACAAGCTTTGACCCTGTGAAATGTTAAATTGTACTATGCTCTGCTAGGAAATGGAAATTAGTGGAATTGATAAACTTTAGAGAGGATATGGGATAGTACCACTGACTGAGCATTTCTGTTGCCTGATCTCCTGTTAGTGGTGAAATAAAAGCTGCTGCTTGAAGAGGAATGTACAGGAGGTCAGCAGATCCCATGTAGCTACTGCTGATAGGCTCAGTGCTGCTGAACAGTTGGTGATGGGGAGAAGTGAACTGGAGAAAATCCCTGGCTGTTTTCCTGAGAATTTAGACAACTGGCTTGCTGCACCCTTACTCAAGGCTGGCTGTTCATCAGGTGAAATGGGTGAAAAATCATTTCTTTGAGTTACTGCCAAGAAACTACACTTTGCATGGCTCCCTGCTTCTTTCTGGATCAGGAAAATGTGAACTAGATTTGATTGAACTTTGCTGGTGATATTTAAATCCTGAAGTGTCTTGTTAGATTCAGTGGGCAGTGAGACTGATGGGAATTTTCCTCTGAGAGAGGCCTGAGGCTCTCAAAACCAAGGGACTCTTGGCAGGACATCCAGTGCATGGCTTCACAGGCTTTTGTATTTCTTAAAAGCTAATGAAAGAAATGAGCCTAGAAACAGCCTCAAGGACCCTGTCACTTAACTGGATTCAATTTGCAGACAATAAAGAGAGAAGTGGTGACCCTGGGTCCATATGTAAGGAGGTTTAGTGGGGTGAGGGGACAGTGAGGGCTCAGCCCAGGTGATTTGGCTCCTGGCAGGACTCAGATGCTGGAGGTTGTATGCAAATGCACTGCTGGTGGCCAGCGGGGATGGAGCAATGAGTGTGCTTCCCATTAGCGTCTGTTGTTACACAAGAACACAAATTACTCCTTTGACAAATGACATGGGTCCCCTGCCAACGACAAGTTTTGTTCTGTGTCAAAACTGAGACATTATGCTTCTTTTTTTTCTCATATGTAAAAAATTATAATTCCTGATTTTTCTTTGCTGCATGGTCATTTCTAGCCCTGGATTTTGACATGGAAGACCCTGTAGGACTGGCCAGCTAAAACAAGACCTTATTTATATAGAGGTTGTGTTTATCTTTGGCTCTTTTGGGGAGGTCATGATGGCCCAATGAAGGTCTTTTTCCAAGACTTGTGCAGTCCAGCCTATCATCCATGATCTAAAACAACTGAATAGCAAGGTGAGGTAAGTCACCTCTGATACCCAGATCTACAAGTGAAACTGTCAGCTTATAAAGGTGCAGAAAGATCTCATGACAGAGACTGATAAAAGTGATGTTAGATATAAATAGATTCTCTACTACTGACTGCTGTCCTCCAGCCTATTCCAAACAGGTCTTTTTCCTTCCCTCAGCATCTGGTTCTGAAGAAAAGAAACTGATAAAGTCTTTTAGCACCTACAGCATCCAGTTCACTTTGATCTTGCAGTAAATTTTCCTAGATCCTACTCGTTTGCTGCAGAGTGATCAGGCCTCTCCAGGCTGGAATCTGGCAGCAAAACATCCACCAGTACACTAACATGAAGTGTTCAGCTGCCCTATCAGTCAGGTCACGTGCCTTTCCACAAGCTTTAAGGGCTGATATTTGCTGTGGCTTGAAATGCAACTTGTGGGGAGCTGTGGTTGATATGTCAGTACCATCATCTTGTGGGTGTTGCTGAGGCCGGTGTCAGGATGGAAGAGGTGGGGTCAGCCATAATTAGCCCTTTTCCAGAGGTAATGCAGTTAATGGTAGCATCGGAAAGGGGAGGAGATGGGAGTGTTTGGCAGCACTGCTGGTTTTGATGATGGTGCTGCCTGTCCTGCCAGCACTGGCTGCTGTAGTTTGGGCAAATGCATGTTTCTGTTTGCAGTTCAGGGGCTGCTGTG
The DNA here is from genome assembly GCA_013399915.1 of Illadopsis cleaveri. Lineage (NCBI taxonomy): Eukaryota > Metazoa > Chordata > Aves > Passeriformes > Timaliidae > Illadopsis > Illadopsis cleaveri. The sequence continues at coordinate 300,681 of VXBB01009081.1, read as the reverse complement.
TGGCAAAAGAGAGCTCCTGAGGCCTGAAACAGGAGCCACGGTGTTTGTGTGCTCCTTTGTGTGCAGCCTGACCTTGGTGTGAATTGTACATGCAATGCTGTGTCGTGTTTTGGTTTTCTGCCTTCCTCAGTTGGTACCAGGATGTTCAGGATGTTTAAGCAGCATTGAATGTAGTTCTTGGTGCTGGAGCCTTGTCTCACTGCAGATTCTGCTAATGTCACTTTCTCTTGCTGATTGCTGTTGAGATTTCTGACCAGCTGCTGATAGACACAAATCTCTGCATGATTTGTTACAATGGCTGGACTTAATTCAGAGCAGAAATAGATCTCAAAGAATTGTTGTTTCCCCTTGTTCCTAGTAAAGTGCATGTAGGGCTTCCAATGCCCACGAGCACGTATGGCTGCTCAGCGAACAGCATCCTGCTCGGATCCATCCTCCTCCCTATTGATCCCAAATTCTGTGGCTGCTGCTACTGTGGTATGTTTCCTCCCCACTCCACCCACTCCAGGCTGCTGCTGGTGGTCTCCAGCTCCATCCTTCCTTCATCAAAGACCGAAATGTCCATGTTGCAGATGGTGTTAATAATAACAATTGTGTCTCCAACAGTGCTAATGGCCGTGAGCTTCCTTTCATCCATCTCAAATGTTTGAAATCCTCTTCCAGCACCGGCCACCCCTTTTTCAGGCAGCTCAGTGGGGTGGTTTTGGCTTCTGGCAGGAATACCAGCAGGCTTAGTGATGATGAAATGGAATTTTGATTGCAGTACTGGGCGGGTTCCCTCTTCTCAATCCTTGCTGCAAGCTGTGGACCAAGATAGCAGCTGAGGGAAGGCCTTGAACTGTGGGTTCAGGAGCAGCCTATTGACCATGTTTGCCCATCCAATGTGCACTCAGAAAAGTTTTCTTTGAAAAGTTAATGTATTTCTAGGCTTTTTACGTGCTACAGGGAAACCCCTGAAAATGAACAGAAACTTGAAAAATGCAGCCTTTTTCAAGTGAAGGTCACATCTTGATTTAGGAACAAACTTCTGCTTTCATCCATTTTTGCTGTTCTTCTGTTTCTCTGACCTTTTCAGTCTCCCTAAAACATATCCTTTCTTTTTCCAGTCTGTGAGAGTAAGACTGGAAGGATGAGAAAAGTTGCTGGCTCTTTCAGGAACAGCAGCAGGTTTTGAAAGGATAAAACTGCTGCCATAAAAAAGGTCAATAGAGCCTTCAAATCTCTGAATATTCCAGCTAAATCAATAAATGTGACATTCCTCTGGTTTCTGTCTGACTCAGTGTGCAGCACTGTGAGACCTTCCTTTGGGCAATATTTTCAGCCTCCTGAGCCATTATGGGAAAATATGAGATAGTTCTTGGAGTTGTCTCATAGAAAACTGGACCAGGAGTCAGCTGATCAAGATCTTAATTTAGGCTTTTCCTCTGCTCTGCTTTGTGTTCATATGGATAATTTTCTTTCTATTCTTTTCCTCACCTCCTGACTCATGTCTGGTTTCATAGTCTCTGATCTACTCTGATTTATTTTCTTGGGCTGCTGTGGTGGATGCAGCCAACTGGCCAGGATATGAAGGTTTTCAGGTGGTACCAAGGTGATACCACCAACTAAATAAGGCTAACTTAAAAGTACAATGCCCAAACCATACTGAAAAATACCAAAAAACCCCAAACAAATCCCAAAACCCTGCCAAACAAATCCTATCACATTCTGATTTTCAAAATATCATGCCCCCTGGTGAAGATTTTATGAGACTTATTTATGTCTTATTGGAGAGGGGAGATTTATGATAATTAGGAAAGAGAAATACTATTTCAGTGTTTCTGCAGACTTGGAAACTGCTGAAAGTTAAGCATGGCAGGTCCCAGCCTTAAGGAGGACTTGGATTTAAAAACGTATTGAGAAGGGTCCTTCCTTTATTTTGTTTAATCTGGGCACTGCATTGCATTAAATCTGTGTTTTCTTAGTGACCTTTTCATTTAATTGGAAAATAGGTTTCAAATGAGGATACGTCTTCTGAATGTTGATGGTAGATGCCAATCTCAGTTTGAAATAATTGCAAATTGAGAAAGAATGGGTTGTCTGTTTTGAAGCACAAACTATACAGAGGAAAAGGAGTAATAACGTATTCAATATGCATTGCTAACCCCAAAACTTCATACAGTCAGTAAATATTCTGGTCAAGGTCATTTTTACAGTGAGTTATGTAAAACAAAGTCTTCTAGGAGAGGAGAGGGAGGGCAGGTGGCAAAAGGCAGAACCTACAGGTCATGATGGGTTAAAACAAAGTGTTCAGGAGCATTCAAAGCAAATCTTTTCTTATTTGATGTGTACAGTGAAGCTCTTTGCAATCCACAGTGTCATTCCCCAGTAATCTGGGAGGTGAGGGAGAGGGTGAATAGAGTTGCAGAGAGCATGAAGAGATGCCCATGTAAATATTTGTGCAAACAAAGCTCTTGCTGCAGGCCTTGTGCTCACCTGGCCTGCAAAGCCCTTGCAATCTTTCTCTACGAGCTTCTAGGTTTGTTCTATTGCCTGAAATCTTCCCATCCAGCAGATACAGCTTGAGCCTACAGGCCAAAATACCAGGCAGTGTGAGGAATGGAGTTTCTTGACTGAGGATTTGAACTGTGTCTCTTTAGGGAGGAAGATTGAGTGCTAAACTGCTGTCCCTCCATGGGGGCTTTACTGGAGCTGTGAATTTCCATGCTCCAGAGTACCAGGCTTCATGGGATTTCAGATTCATCTGTTACAAAAAGCAAATGACCCTGATTTGAACTTCCTCCAAGCCTTCCCCTTGTTGCTCGAAAGCCTTTATTCCAGCCAAATGAGCAGCACTTCAATCCCACCCCTCTCCCTCAACCACTGCTCCAGTCTCTGGAAACTCTCGTGTGTCATGTTAGATACAAGTGTACATTCCATATCTTGAACCAAGTCTTGCTGTTCCCAGCGTTTCTGGCAGAAGGAATTCTGGATTGGTGTGTGAAGGGTTGCCCAAGCTTTGCTGCTACTGAAGAAGGGATGCCCCAAGAGCTGCATTGTGAGCAAAGATTTCTCAGCAAGGATGTGGGGTTTCAGAGCCAGATGGCAAAGATTGCCCATCTCTGCAGGGTTTGCCTGGGAGACAAAATAATGGAGGCATTCCTGTTAACTCCCTTGGATATGAACATTTAATAGAAGGAATAGTGATATTTCTCAGACTGCTCCGCCATCTTTTTGTGGGCGTTGGCTTTGCTCCTATTCTCATTTAGGGGTGTTTTTTAATGGTTTTTGTGGTCCCCAAAAATCTTTCATTCTGGCTCTTTACCTGCTGCTGTTGATTTATTTTAATATATATTCATATATTTATTTATTTATATATTTAACCTTCCTTTATGTGAGTCAAGAAAGGGGCTACCCTTTAACTGAGCAATGTTCCTATTTCCTTCACCGCTTCCCCCAGAGTATACTGGCACATGAAACTCTCCTTTCCCAAATGAGTATCTGGGTCTTTTCTCTCCTTTCTTTCTTTGGGAATCCTAACACAAGGCACCTCCATCAATCCCTTTTGAATCAGCACCAAACCCCACCAGTACTATCGAAAATGGCTTTTGCATGAAGACATTGCAGTGATGGGGTGGGAGTCTACTTAGACTTTTATTTTATTATGCCTTGCAAAATCTCTGATAACTGGAAAAATGGAGAATCTCTGACTCCATTGTGAAACTGTATAAATTCAGAACTTAATGAATTGTAATTAGCAGCATCATAATGGGCTCCATATGTTAGTAAGTCATTTAGGAAGAAATACAGTTGTTTGCCATTCTGCACAGCAGTGACAAGTTAGGATTCAAACCATACAAGCCTCTGTCTTTCACAGATCTCTTATACAATGTGTTTGTCGAGAATGTACTCGTATGAAATGATGTACAAAGCAGGATGCATGGAACAGTCCTCTCATGTTTCCATGTTGCCTCTTTGTATGTGAGGGAATCGGGGATGTGCATTCCTGGCTCTGTGCTGCAGGAGGTTCCAACCATCTTGAGGCTTGGATAAAGGAGTGTTCAGGCTATAGGTTACCTTCTATATTTCAGTACATCCTGCACTTGGAAAATAACTGCTTCCCAGGGAGAGAAGTATTGTCTAATAGATCTGGTTGTCATGCCTCAAGGTGCTGTATAAATGACAAAAAGACATATGTTTGTATAATCTTCATTACTTTTAACATGGGTCAATATAATTTCACAAAATGTTTCATTTATTTTTATTTCAAAGATTGTGACAGTTAGGATTTTGAAGTACAAGTTGCCATCTGCAATCAATTTATGATCTCTCCCTAGTGCAATTGTGGAAAAAAAAAAAAAAAAAAAAAGAAAAGAGGAGGGGAAAAAAAGAGAATTATTTGGAGTAAAAAGCATTGAAAAACAAGTAGAGTGGAGTAATAGCACATCTGTTTTCATAAGAAATCATGGAACCTGGACTTTTTTCAGTGTGGTATTTTACTACCACATGGCTTTAATCCTACATCTGGGCCTGTTGTTTTATGAAATATTTCCCACAGATGATGTCAATTATAATTTTTGTCCCGCTCGTCAATTTACGGACTTTTGGAATAAGACAAAATGAAACAACCAGAAAAAGAACAACTTATGTGGTCTACTCTCTGACAAAATTATAGCTGTGTGATACATTTCTAAAATCAATAACTCTGTTAATGATTAGCAGAAAACATTGCTTAGTTTATGAGCAGAGATGTGGCCCACACTCACCAGATGTTTGGCTCTGAGTTGCATTCTTGTTTGCTGTGTATTTACCAGCAGATGTTCAGCAGTTTATTTAATACCTCTTGTATGAGCCAGTAGTAGGTCTAAGTCTGTGTGACATTTATAAGCCATCTGCCAGCAATACAGGTGGAATGCTTTTATGATTTCTCTCTTTTTTCCAGTGATGATCTATCAGTGAAATCATAGATAAGTCTTTATGGATTTATATAGCTATTAGGAAATAGAATCCTTATCTTTGTAGGAAGACCCTAAAATGCATTCCTCAGCAGATGCCTTTTCAGCTAGTCTTTATTATTTTTATACTTAACCTGCAGTACTCTATGAAAGATCTGATGAAACTTTTCTCCTCAGAGATATTTGAGCTCTTTTTAAATTAAGCTTCTCATTCAGGTATGAATGTTCTGAAGGCTTATGCTCATTGGAGTTGGAATCTTTTTTGAATTGGCCTTTGAAAGCAAAGTAAAGATCCAGCTTGTGTTCCCAGCTTTCCCAGAGGTGAGGAGTATTTGAATTTAGGGTTTACAATGAACTAGACTCAAATTGTTTCAATGCAAAGCATGCACAAATTCCAGTGCTGGTTTTAGTTGGAAATGCTCACGGGGTCTGATCCAAATCCTATTGAAGTGAAAGACTCTTGCTGACCTCAGTGGGCTTTGGATCAGGTCCATGGAAAAATGTTTCTATGAAAAGAATGCATTTACTGTGGCCCTGATTCAGCAAGGTATTTGAGCATGCACACGGAGTTTCTGCATGTGCATGGTTGTGTTGGCACACACGTGGTTATTGTTATCAAAGGTTTGCATTGCTCCTTGAATGGCCATCAAGAACTTCCATTGTGTCCAGCTTGGGTTAAGATTCTTTTCCCAGGTAGGAGCAGGGGTCAAGAGGTTTAGTCCCCAAGCTCTGCAGAGTTTTGGAAATCTGCTCTCTGTAAGGGAAATCCATGCAAAATCTTGTATTCCTGACTTGGGGCTGTCCTGACTGGTTCTCCAGAAGCCTAGCTGGAGTGGTTAATAGGATATTTTCTTGCTTTTAAGGGCATATTGGACCAGATTGTACTTCAAGAAGTCCCCTGGGATAGATGATCAAGGAAGTACAGCTGGGCAACTGCAGATACAAAAGATAACTGAGGCTAAAGCCACCAATAAACTGCAGAATCCTACCACAAATTATATCAGCACATGAATTTAATTTCTAGATTGTTCATTAATATGATTTGGATATGTACAAGCTCCTCCTGGGTGTTTGCCACAGTATCTAAACGGGTACATAAGGAACTACTTTGTTAGTGAGTTACAAAAATGTTTATTGCTCTATTAGAGGAAGAAATATCAGAAATAGAGGAGTAATATGGGCAACAGGCAGAAATAGAGTAGCCATTCCAAAGTGTATGGTAATTGGAACAGTCAGTGAAGTTATCACTGGCTGGTGCTTATTTTGGCTGTGGGCAGTGTTGCAGTGTTGTCTGGCCTTGGTTCCTTTCCTTGTCCTTACCCACTTTGTACCAGCCCTGCTCAACTCTAAATCAGTCTGGTAGGAAACTCAAGTATCCCCTTTCAATAAATAATCTAAGGTTAGTAGCAACCAAATGCTGGAGGTGGGAAGAGTGTGATTTGTGAAAATAATGCTGAGATATTTCTTTACTTGTTTTAGTTGAAAGTGTCAGCTACATCAGTTAATTAGTTTCCAGTATAGTGAACATACAAACTTTATGAAGCTTCCAACCTCTGGTCTCAGTTCAGTTCTGTGACAAGTGTGACCTCTGGATGTATATAAGGATTTATACCAGCAGTGCTTTTGTCTCTGTGCTGCACCAAGACTTGCAGGAGAGACTGGTTTGTTGATATTTAGAATTAGATCTAACGGCTGGTCAAAGTCAGACAGCTTCAGCCTGGGGTGAAGGTGAAATTTCATAACAGTGATGTAACTCAGCCCTGGAATAAATTAAGAAAAAAAAAAATTAAGAAATTGTTTTATCAGCACTTAAGGTCCTCAGAGTGAGGACTTGATTCAGTTTCAGACAGAAAATCTCCAAGGTGCTTAAAAGCCAAAGTGTCAGAGAGATGTGACAGGCTGCTCTGAAATAGCAGTGCAGGTACTGCTGTCCTTCTGGAGGAGCCAGCAGATGAGCTCCCACCCGTCTGCCTTGCCCAGCACCCAAAATAGCCCTAAATATCATACAACAAAAACAAACTCAACGTGTCTGATGAAGGGTACTGATGCTGTCATCTGGCTACAGAGAAAAACTATTTGGGATGTGGTGGTATCCATTCCCTTCTTGGGGAGAACAGGAAGGTTCGTGCTGGTTTCAATGCGTTCCTAACCCTTTTTAAATGGAACGCTGTAACCAATTCTCATGTTTCAGGGTTTCAGCCTGCAGGACTTGGGAAGGATTTATTGTTTGCTTTCCTCTGAGGCACCAGATTTTTCCCAGCTGGAGACATGACACTGGAGGTAGGCCAGTGCTTGGACGTGGTACTTAAAATCCTCTTTTTGCCGAGGACTGGCTGATCAAACTGATTTGATTAGCAGATTCGGGAAGAATTTTGTTCTGCATCACTTGGTAAGGCCCAGAACCATAACGAGGCCTTTTGGTTGGAAAGGCAAAGCAGAGAAACCCCGTGATGTGCCAACTTGAAGGAAAAGCAGCTGAGCCTGTGGACAAAAGATCTCAGTGGTAGACAGGACTTCAAGGAGAGATGCTCAAATCCATCCCAACTGTGAGTTCAGTGAGGTGTGTCTGTCAGCCCTCTCCCCTCTCTGTCCCTAGGAAGGGAGCAAAATTTGGCTTCCCTTGGAGTCCAAGGAATGATTTTGTCACCCTAAAATTAGTGACTCACGGGGCATTTCCCTCAGGGAGCCTTGCAGCCCTTGGAATCCCAAGGTTATGCAGTCTGGTTTTCCTGCCCATCCATAAATGCTTGTTCTCCATCCTTCTCAGGGGATCACACCTCTTGGAGCTTGCCAGGCAGTGGTGTGAAGAAGCAAGAGTCTCATCAAAGATGTAAACTCATCCCTTACATCCAAAAGCAACCCTGGGATGCTCTGAGTTCTGCTGGCAACTTTGTATGCCACAAAGTAAAGCCAGGCTGGCGTTTCCTTAACTCAAAAAGCCATTTTAGTCACTACTTCTCAAAGGCACTGACTCAGTGCCTTGTGAGATGCCTCTTACCAGCCCAGATTGTTTTCAAAGCCTGCATGATTGGGGTGTTCATTTCAAAACCCCACTTAAATGGAATGCCCAGGTCTTCCAGAAAGCTTTGGAAGTCTGGCTGCTATAGCTAACTGCACTCAGGCTATATGGGAATCTGGAATAATGCTCAACAGCAGGATCTGTTCAACCAGCTGAAACAAAATAGCTGTCCTGAAACTGCCTGTTGACAGAAATCACAGGTTTTCAATTAAGCTTACCTTGAAAAGGGGCTTGCTTTCCAGGGAAACCATTTCTTGAAACCTTTCTTGAAAACCAAAATGTTTCCATCTGTATGATCTGAAAGGGTAGAGTGGGAATTTGCTGGTATTCTTCAGTCTCAGATCTCCATTCATTTCTCTAGTGTGTGTCCCACCAGGAATTAGGAAATTCAACTTCAGTGATGCAGCAGCTTTCATCTGGAAAAAGGGAAATCAGCTGTATCATGGGGTATAAAGGGAAATGAGAGCATGAGATCTGGAATTCCATCTCCCAGGACACCATGCAGTAGCATTTCCTAATGGAAATATTTTGGGTTTTGGTTGAAATATTTTAGTATTTGAGTTTCAGCCGAAAAATTGAATTTTTCCTTTGAAAAATTGAGATGAAAACTATTATGTATTTCCATTGAAGTTTTGCCCAGGAAAAATCAAGCACTTTCCAAGCAGCTCTACAGAAGATCACATTTTTTTTACCATTTAAGCAGCTGTTAGAGTATTAAGATGGATGCTAAAGGCAAGAAAAATAATTGAAAAGGCAGTCCATCAAAAAACAATGAGGGCCAATTTTTTTTAAGCAGTGCTTCAGTTGTGGCAGTGAATTGTGTGAATAAATGTGCCTCTTAAGGATGAAATTGTGCAGGAGAGGTCGTGAAGGCTTGTCTGCTTCTTCCATTCTGTATATGCTACTGTTTGTCCTTGGTCTGTGTCAAGGTACCTGCAACACTTCAGTGAAACCTGTGTTTGGAAAATGTTTATGGGAATGTGGGCTGTCTTCTGGAGTACTTCCTCCATCCCTCCTACCACTGCCAGCTACAGAAATGAGGAGCTCAGGGGATTAAACTCTGACAGCACACTTGCAATTTTTACCTTATCAGGAGATGTATCTGGCTGTTTAGAATATCCACAGATTGGCATGGCTGTTGTTTTTGTCTGTGGGTGCTTTGTAGCTTTGAGTGCCAGTCAAATACATGTTGGAACAGGTAAGTGGAATAAAGACTAATGAGGAACATCCCTCCCTGCTTTGCTATTTGAGTCAATTACCAACAGAAGGGCACTCAGTGATGAGAGGGAGTGACCCATCCAGGACTTTACAGGGTTCAGAAATTATACAGTGATCCCTCCAAAGTGATTTGAGTTGCTCAGTGATTCCCCTGCTCTCTGCTCAGGTGTGAACCAAGCCAGCAATGCCTGTGTGTGTCACTGCTCTGAGGGACCACTCAGGTCTGCTTCACACAGCAGCAGCTCACACTCCCCAGGAGCAGAGCTGCTGCTGTGACAGGACTAGAAGGTGCAGGAAATGGTGACCACAAAGAGATTCCTTGAGGGGAAAGGTTTGCAAGGGGCTCATCTTTGTGGGATATTTGAGTGGAATTACAGTCGTATAACTGATGCAGATGCAAGTCCTTGTATAGATGGCTTCATTCCAAAAGAAGTCTTTCCCTACTTAAGGCATATCCCCAACATACAAGGAAACCCACTAATTTTTAAAGCTTTAATGATCTATTGTGGCCATGCCATTGATAATTATGGTCTTTGTAATTCCTATCACAAGGTCAAAGCCATCCTTAAGGTATTCTGGCCACAAAGCCTGTTGTAATCATTTCTGAACATGGTTGTTGTTATGGGTTTTTACCTGACATATCAACAGTAGTTTATCCTGAGTAAACTGCTGGTCAAGAAAATGAAATGGTGTCCATCTATGTGTGCAAAAGCACAAATGTGGTCTGGCCACTCCCTGCACTGTGACATCTACCCCTGACAAAGAGACTAAATCTTTTTTTACATGGCAGAAGGACTCTTGCCTTTGGTTTTAAATATTTCCTTTATGTAGTATAGAAATATCACCAGGTAAGTAGAAAAGTTCAGAGATTCCACTAAAGGGTTAAAATAGCTATACCTGTGCTCTACAGTCATGTTAAATCACCAGCTCTATCCCAAACTCAAATCAAATCATTTACAGTGATTTACCCTCTAAAGGATCCCAGTTTACTGTTTGCTTCACCAAACATCTTGCATGATCTCTTTTTTTAACTGCTGCAAGTAGATGATAGGTATATCCTAACAACCTGTGCTGTGGATCTGCTGAACGAATTCAGCAGATATTACAAATACTATCATATTATTTGTGGGTTGTAAATTCATTTCCTTCCTTGACTTCAGATAACAGAATAGTTTGGGCTAGAACAGACATTAGAGACCATCTTTTTCCAACTGCCCTGCTGTGGGCAGGGAGAGCTTTCACTAGGCTGGGTTGTTGCTCAAAGCCCCATCCAACCTGGCCTTGGGCACTGCCAGGGATGGGATATCCACATTTTATCTGGGTAACCTGTTCCAGTGCCTCACCACCTTCACAGTAAAGAATTTCTTCCTGTTATCTAGTCTAAATCTGCTCTATGTCAGTTTGAAACACCCCCCTCTTGCCCTGTCATTCCAGCCCTTGTGAAAAGTCCCACTCCAGCTCTCATGTAGCCCCCTTTGGGTGCTGGAACTCCCCAGAACTTTTTCTTCTCTGGGCTGAACAACCCCAACTCTCTCAGCCTGTCCTAACAGAAGAGGAACACTAGGTTTTTTGATTGTTTTGTGCTCTTTTTTTCTTAGAAAAATGACCTACTGGGCACAACTAATTGCAGTTGTTGGTAGAGTTCTTGCAAAGGAGAAAGGTCCTGGAGATAACCTGAGTGACAGCATCAGACTTATCCTCTGATCATTTAGAAATGGCACTGAACCTGTGAGTGTTTGTAACCCCAGCATTTGAGCACCATTTCAAACACAGCTTCTCCATCAGTGCTGTGCCTTCAAAGCCTGGAACACATGAGAGTCACTGATGGTGATATGTGATATTGCAAGTGAACTTCTGCTACTATGAGTGACTCAGTGCCACAGAGCAGAGAGTTTTTATTGAAAAAGCTTTACTACTAAGTGCAGGCACTGCTCCAGATGCCTCTGAGACATTATTTAGACAGAACTCATCATTCACCTCTTGGAATTAATTTGTGGATGAAAATTTAATTATAGCAATGCATTTGTAACTTTTTGTTCTTTTCCCATTAGGACATGAGGAAAACGTAGAGTCAGTAATAACTGCATGCCACAGCTTTGCCCAGATCACAGCTCCTCTGGGACACTGTTTTGTGCTTCTAAACCAGAGTGCAGCATTGCTGTGTTCATATCTGCATGGAAATACACAACAGTGTCCGTGTGAACCATGGCAGCCTGAGCAAGTTTTGGTGGCTTTAATGGTGTCTGTGATCTTCCTTCTGCTCTGATTGCCTTGTTACTACTTAGTATCCCAAAAGTGCCTTTTGTTTTATGTCTCTTTTGGCTCCTCCTCACTAGTCAAGGCCAAGCTGCTTCTGTTTGCCCTTGTTGCCTTCCCTGGACACTGTGCTCTTGGGAAAGGTACAGCAGATGTTACAAAAGGTATCAGGATGCCTTAAACCCCCTTTGGGTAATCCTACAGTAGAATTTGGGGGGGACAAGAAGCCTCTTCAGCATCACTTTCCTATTTTAACAAACTGCATCTGTGGTTCTTACCATTTTTCATGCTGCTTTATCCACTCTTCCAGCAATATACCCTGTCTGTTTCTGAACATACTTTCTTTTCCCCTGCTTGCTATTCCTGAACATGTTCAATGTTAATTTTCCAGTCATATGAGTTATTCCATTATATGTTATGCCAACTAACCTATAATTTTGATTATGTATTGATGCTTTCAGTTCCTCCTTTTCATTTCCCATACTACTTGCCTGAACATGCACACATCAGCAAATCGACCCTCCATTTCCCTTTCTGTCCCTTGTCTAACCCTGTTATCACTACCCACATTCCCTTCCCGAGGGTTAGGCTTTTTTCCAGGTCACCATGTTCTCCCTGGTTGCCCTGACATTACTTCAGCAGTCAGGAATACACGCACAACCCCAGCCCAGGCAATCTCTTCTCAGAAATACTTAGTCAACTGGTTTTGTCTGATAGTTCTTTCCACCCACTGAAGAGTCCGAGAAAGAAAACAGAATTATGGAATGAGCCAGAGAGTTTAAGAAAAATCATTGGGGTGGGTGGGAAACTCTAGTTCTTTGTTAAGCAGTGTTTGTGATTTGTTGGGGAGCTGCTGTGTTTAGGCTGCGTTATTAGAGTGCCATGGTGTGTGTCCCACTGCCTCTGTCAAGCAGCTCTAGGAGGTTTTATGGTCTGCCTTGCTCTGAAATTATTGCAAGTGACATAGAACCCCTTGAAATGGAGCATTTGCTGAAGGAGCAGCACTAATGACATGGGTGGTCTGGGGATTACTAAAGTGACTTTGAGTCATTTTAATTTTCCCTTTTATATCTACCTGTGTGGCCCTACAGGAAGGAGAATAATGAGGGAAGCACTCATTAAATGTGGAAAAGGGATCTAGTTACCCATTTTCAGGTGTGTCGACATGCGTAGATCCTGTATGGAAAAGTCAATGTATAAATGAAGGGAAAAATATGTTAAATGTGAAAGTTTGAAATTCTGCAAGCTTTGCACCTGCCTTGCAATGTGACACATGACAGGCAAAGAGGGGAAAATTGGCTGAGTTATGCCAGTAAAACACTTAAAACCTAAAATAGTAGCAAGAATTTTCATACAGCAGCAATCCTTGTACTTGTTGCAGGCCTGAGGGGTTTTCTAACTGCTGGGGGAATGGGGCTTTTCAAAAACAAGAGGTTTCCATGCATCAAATGTGTGCATGACCTCTGTTACTGTGGTGGAGAAACTCGGGATAGCATTGCTGACATTCCTGCAGGAGCGCCTTGGTGTGGGAGTGCCAGTGCCTTGCTTTCCCTGCTGCCATGTGCACTGGGGAGCAGTGATGTGACTTGTCCAAGCTGAGGAATGCAGCTGTTTGCAGGTGTCAGGAGTTCCACACTCAGCTGAGGCACCACCCTGCCCCATTCCCCACCCTCCTGCTCCCTGTCTGCCCGGGATGGATGTGGGGCTGGATTGCTTCCTGTGGCCTGCGTGCAGCCTGACTCAACAGCCCCTCCAAAGCTGTTACTGTCACCCACGTGTACTTTGTTCCTGCTGAGACCTCAAAGTGAAGATATTCTTACATCTTATATCTTTATTTTTCAAGTCATGGCTCGTAACGAATGTGTAACATCTCCCATATGATACCCATTCCAGTCCATATACCATTTTCCCCCACGTTTTTCACGAAGTTTTCACTGCAAGAATATTAATGTGGCTACATTTTATGAGTCCACCTGCACCATCTGTCCCTTTTGAAGCTTCTATTTACCTCCGTGCAGCAGGACCAGGCACCTTCTGTGAAGACTAGGCTGGCTCCAGTTTCTATTACATGGCTCTCTCTGCATGGAAATGCAGCAGCAGGTAACACAATAAGCAAACACATGGTAGGAAAATTGTCCAGTGCACAAAAGAGATCCTGGATGACATTAAACAAATGGCCCGAAGTAGCTGTAGAAATGGTTTCATGCATCTCAGGCTGTTAGCTGGTTTATGTTTCCTGTCTGGAATGAAGAGAGAGACAGGGCAAAAGAGTCAGGCCTTGTTTATGCTCATGTGTTTATTGTATCAGAGACATTTAAGTAGGAGGATATGACAGGTTTTCAAGGGGACAAGGTATGACTCAAATCCAGGTGCAGCTTATTTTCCATGAAATGCATCACTTGCCTATTAGACATAGATTTACCAGCGGCCAAAACAAATCTTGGCAAACTTGGCATTCTTCTTAGCATAAATGAATGGCATCCCAGCTTGTTATTGTTATTGTTCAAATATAGCAGGTGTTGCTGATTTCTGCTTGATAACCTGCTGTTTAAGGGGAATTTATTTAACTTTTACATACAGATAAGTGGGCTGCTAAACCAAATTCATCCCAGGTGTAACTGCAACCTTTTTTTTTTTTTTTTTAGTTCCTAAACTAGATTCCTATCCTAAATCTTATTTTTTAGAACTGGACAGACATTACTATGTTCTTCTAAAATAATGGGGTTTGAGGTATGTTTGCTTCAAGGAGTTAAGCATTGTGCTTTTTTCTTTCTTTTGTTTTCCAGTCCTTTTGATGCCTCCTATTCATGCATCTATCAGAATGTCACATCTTTGAAAAATAGACATTGTGCTGTGGACATGCTGGGTTGTAGGACACAAATGGGATTTCAGCCTGGAAATGCTTCTGTACTGTGTAAGGTAAAAGGAAGCTTATTGGAAGAACTTGAAGGAATTAATTTGGATCATAAATATGTTTTAGAAGTCAGTGTCCATTAAGAAATTAGATTAATGTGGACTGTTTTAAGAAGCACCTAAGCTAAGGTAATGCTGTAAAACCTAAGCTAATGAAGCTGTCTATAGACCTTACTGGATTTAAAATTTTTTTGGTGAGTGGTGGGGAAATGAAACAAACACAGATACTGGTAATTAAATCCAAGGGAATGATATTTCCAGGTAGCCTGCCAGCATTGGGTGCTGCATGCAACACAGCAGATAAGATCTACACTGTTTAAAAATATTTGAACACTCCCAACATTTTTGCATGTTTCCAAAGAGAGAAATACCACAGACCTGAGGTTGTGGGTGTCTGTACTGCATTTGATGGGAGGGAACAGATTCATGCAGCCACCCCATGGCACTGAATCATTATTTCCAGAAATGTTGCCTCCTGAGTCAGTCAGTAATTTGGGGGTATCCACAAGTCCCTGCCTGTAGGTGGGTATATAAGTACCCGCTCACATCCAGTGTAAATAGAACTTCTGCCTGAGCTACTGTGCAGTGACCCTTTAGGAGCTTAAGAGTTAATGTTGCCTCAGTGGGCCTTTGGTTATGCTAAAAACTGCTCCCCAATTACACTGTGGATGGGGACAGCTTGCCTAATTTATCCTTTTATAATCTGGATTCTGGTAATGTTTTTACAATTATTTCAAGCTCCATCTCTGACATGATTCATCAAATCAGTGTGCAGTAGAGCCCCACTTGGTGTTCCTGGCTCTTGTATCTCTTGGTTTGGTTCTGACTGATCACTGGTGTTTCCCATAAAAGAGTTTTGGAAGGATTTTTTTTTCTTCCCAGAAAAACATGAAAGCGGCAGAGACATGTCTCTCAGTGAAGCTTTGTGAATGAAGATATGCCATTTCTGCTGACTGCTAAATCAGTTTTATTGTTGTATGGGCTTTAAAATATGTACAGCATAAGGGGGACTTGATTTATTTATTTTTAAGGGTTATTTGTTGCTGTAGACCCCAGCTGGTGTGGTGGCCTCTCATGCTTGATGCTACCTTTCTGAAATTGAGACTGATTCCTGGAGTCCAGAGCTTCACCAACAGCAGCCAAGAGTTGGTGAAAAGCACTGTTGAAAAGCATTATAAGACTCAGTTTATAAATACACAGAAGTCTTAGAACACAAAGCAAGTGGCCAGTAGGTGACACAGAGAAACAGGCAGAAGCAGGAACTATCTGATTTTAGAAATGAGAGAAAAGTCAGCCGTTTACTTTAAGCATGAAAGCTCTGACTTTATGCTCTGAGTCAGTAGTTCAGCACTTATTGATAAAACATTATTCCCCTGAACTTCTAATAGGCCAACAAGAAATAGGATGCAGGCAAGTGCCTTGAGGCAAACATATCCAGTGATCCTGGATATGCTAACTTAAAGCCAGTCAATGAAGCAGAAAACTTTTATTTATTTATTTAAATGTATTGGTTTGGTGGTGTTTCTTGGGGGTTTTGCATGTGTTTCTGATTTATTTTCATTTATCCCCAAGCAGCCCATAGTATACCTGATCCTAAGACCTTGGTTTCATTCAGGGGTTTGTAGCATTGTGCTGTGTTTCCCGGTGCAGCATTTGAATGCCTCCTGTACTATCAGTGATATCCTATGGGATCTCTTCAGGGGAATGATTGTGTGGCTTTGGATTCCACTGTGTGCCAAGTGACTAATCAGGACTTTAAAACTTGTCTATAATCTCTGATTTATCCCACTGCATTTCTTATATAATTTAATCCCCTTATGACAGTGAAGAGTGAAGGAAAAAGTGTTTGGATGTTTCCTTAGCTTGCTCTTGGTATGCCCTTTCAGAACAAAAATTCAAACTCTGTCTTTGTACTTGGACTAGGAGATGTTTGAGTTCCTCTAGGGATCTTAAGCTGCTCCCAGATGTGAGTTTCCCACCCAGAGGCAGCTCTGGGGGTGACATTTGTAGCTTTTCACAAGAGCTGCTTGCAGGCCCAGACACCCAACAAACTCAGCTTGAACTGAAGCATGACCAAATGGGTTGGGTGTCACTATGAAACAGCCTGACAATTCACTTCTGGCAAAGCTCTTTTCTTCTCCTGTGTGACTGATGTGTCTGTTTTCCCCTACTTTCCTTGCCAATTTATAATGGCTTCACAAATATCTTTCCTTTTGTTGCTCCCTACTGTGAAGTCAATTAAATTTGTCTTGACTCTTCTCCTTTCTCCTGGCCAGTTTTTTTTCCTGCATTTCCTTTCACTGGTGATATCCCCACTCCCTTATCTAAAGACTGAGCTATTGACTGACTTGGTAAATGCAGGTGTATAAACTAAAGCCATCTCTCTTTTTGCTGGGTCATTCTTTGAGGTCTACAACTCCCTTGGAGACAGCTGTTGTCTTCTTCTGTGCCTTTAATCCAGTTGCTTCTTGCTCAGGGAGCTGCCTTTGTCAGACAGGACTCTTTGGGGTTTTTTGCATGAACTCAGTGTTCATGTTGCAAAATATGTTTCCATGAGACAGCCTGTGCTGATGGCAAATAATAGCTGAGTCCAGCCGGGAGGAAACCCATTTGTCACCGTTTCATCATCACTCCCCATTGTGTTGCCATCAGACAACCCCATTCATCAAGACAAGTTCCAGAGTGCTGGTGTTTACCAGGGACACTGCACAAATCCCATCTCTGTAGATGTAAGTCCTCCCTCTGAAGTTTCTAGCATTGTTCTTTATTTCTGTTTACGAGGATGTCTAGAAAGACTACTTGAGGTCAGCAGCCTGTTTGCAGGTGATGTTTGATCCCTGAATGCATTGCTGGCAACAGGGGAGGAACCTGGGACCTTTTCCAGAGAGCCTGTTCAGCCTAAGTGGGAATAGGTGGCTTTTATTTAGTGACATTCAATAGAATGTGAGCTTGCAAGTACCATCCTCTATGAATTGCCCACCACACTTGTCAAATACCTTGTGCTGAGAGGAGCTGGTCTCCATGGCTCCTGTAACCTTTGTGGGAACATGTGGAGAAAAGTGTGAAAAGAGGAGATGGTTTTGTGCTTATCAGGGTGACAGCAGAGCTGGGACTGGACATAAGTCCTTCTCTTCAGTGTTCTGTCCATTCCTTAAAGTTTTTTTTCTGAGGCTGAGTTCTTTCTTGCTGATGGCCTGATCTCTCCAGAAGAATGCATGCTCTGAACGCCAGGAGGAACTTCTGTGGTCATGCAGACAACCTGCAAAGCCCAGAACATAAGAGTGGGTCCTGGAGACAAGGAGAGAGCACTTGGGATCAGGTGGCTGCATGGAGACCCAGGAATTAATGCCAAGTGTGAGCTCAGGAGGGCTGGTGGGTCCTGCAGTGTTTGTCCCACCCCCTGAGGGCTTGGCCCTGCAGCCAGGGGCGGGGGTTGGCACCGGCTTGGGAACAGAAATGGTTTTGGTGACACCCGGTGAGTTTTTGCTCTTGCAAGCTTTGCTTGTTTTGATTTGAGGCTTTTTCAGACACCTTTCCACCATTCCTGGGTAGCAATCAGAAGCTGCCTGCCATGGAGGGGATCAAAAAGGCTGAGAACTGCTTAAAAAAATTTTACTAAGGTGGCAACAGTGGACATAGAGGCAAGACAGGGCATTAAAAAAATTAGATAAGAAATTTGAAGGCTTTCAGTTTTGGGTGACCTGAAGGATGCAAGTAGAAGAGAGAGGCTGGAGAGTCCATGCACAAAGCCAGAATGTGCTGAGGTGGGAGGGTTTGTCTGGATATTGTAGCAAGGATTGGTGAAAGGTGAAGGGTTATTTGGGACCACTGCTGTGGGGACTCTTGTCTTGGAGGCACTGAATTAAGGGGTTTCTGGCCAGGGTGTTTAGTGGGGGAGTGTTCCTAACAGTGAGCAAGCGGATGCTGGTAATCAGAACAATATGGAGCAGGCAAGTGCTCTTCAAACTGGGGAGGTGAGGGGGAGGGCATTTTTCCTTTCCTCCCCTCCTCTCCTTTCCCTCCCCAGCATGATCTAATGTGCTATAGGGGGACTTGGTGCTTTGCAATCAGCGAGGATAGGATGCATTAATTAGGAAACCTGCAAAGAAGTGTTCTGCATCCCCCAGAAATCACAGAAAGGGTTAGGGCTGCACCAGGAAGCTGACAGCACCGCAGTGGACCACAATTAAGACTTTAAAATATGTAACAGCATTTTTATGACATCAAAGTACTGTTGCTGCACAAGGCAGTGTTTACGAAAAGCTCCCTGCTCTTCACCCTACAATCATGATGTACATATTGGCAATAAGGAAGTCAGGAATAGCTATTTACTGCTCTCCTGCAGCTGTGGACTTATAACTTAGGTCCCTAATTAAGTAGAAGCAGGGCTAACCACGAAGCACACCACAGTGCCTTAAAATGGCTTTCATACTGCGGAAATCTGGTGTTTGGTTACTCCAGAGAGTGGGTTTTTTTCCCCCTTGAAAACTATATTTGCACATTCAGAAATAATTATCTGGAGATTAAAAAAAGAAAAGCTGTCTTGATGCACTAGGAGATCTGAAGAGCTTTTCATGGAAAGCATTTAAAGTAAAAAAATAATCTGGCTCTATATGGGAGATATTGACACCAGCCCCATCTTTGTCATCAAATGTGAGTGATTGTTAGCAAAGAAACTGGTCATGCTGCACAAAGGAGATCACAGTGTGTGTGTAAATCTGCATAACCTAATTGACTATCTTGGGAACGTGATCTTCAGCTGTAAAACTCTTCTTTTGACAAAACAATAAAGTTAAAAAGGAATGTCCCATCATTATGTTCCTTAAATGTCACAGGAACTGCAGTAAGTGCATCTTGGCAGAGGCGAGCCTACATCATTAGTTCCTCTCCTGGTTGCTTTTAGGTTTTTTGTTCCACATGGCCTGACTTGACAGGACAACAAATAGGCCTTTGCATCTGTACACATTTATTAGTGGATTTTATCGTTGGACATCAAGGAAATTGAGTCTCATCTAAAGGTTTATGGCTGTACACATCTGTGGATTTTACTACCCTTCCTTTCAAACAAACAAACAGCAGCAGAAAATTATTTTTGGAAAGTACAGTTTAAGATTTAATAATCATTTGATGTTCTGAGAAGTCCTTGGCTGTTTGTCCAAATATTTGCTGAACATTTGTTGAGAAGTTTAGTTATTGGGAGGTGGGGGTGGGTAAGGAGCTGGTGGGGGGGACAGACGTGCTTCTGCCTTGCATGAAAAGGTGATTTTTGTGTAATCACAGCCTCCTTCTGCTCCCAGAATAGCTGGATTTTGTTGGATCCTGTCTAGAGATGACTTATCCTTTTGAGAATAAGCCGTTTGTACACACAGCAATCCTGTCTCGAACTGATAACGTGCAGAGGAATCCTGGGGGTCAGACCAGGGCACAGCACTGCCTTGTGCTGCTTTTGCTCTGCTTGTTAATAAGTGGGATTTCTATTCAGCTGCTTGGTAAAATAAAGCCTGAAATCAAGCTAAAGGAAGGCCTGCACAGTCTGCAAGCCTTGGTCATTTAAATTCCCCCTGAAATTAGTGGGATAAAGGATTTGTTCAAGATTTCGTCAAAGTATTGTGCAGTTCCTTCACACCTGACCATAGTCTGAGCTGTCACATTTAAAGAGAATAATATAAAAAAATCAGGATCCTGAAGAAGATTTTGGAAGTAGCAGCTGGGTGTAAAATGAAACAGTGCATGCCTAAGATAAAGGAGCTTAGACAATAATTTTGAGAGAATTGCTGCCTGTTTTTTCTTAGTGCTGTGTTTATGCACCAACTAAAAGTGACAGCTTATGTGCCAACATTCTGAAATATTTCACTGAAAATAATTTGAGGTTCATGCCTCCTAGTGTGTTTCATTGGAAGAGGTTTGTCCATGGTAAAAACTGAGGTCTTAAGTTAGTGGAACTTGTTTTGATGGATTACACTTTGTTCATGAGTATTTTAATAGCTCACATAAGGAAAAACTAGAGTCCGATCTTTTAAATTTGCTTTTTCAGCCTGGGAAGCTGGATGAAGGGGGATTTTTCCCTAACAGATTCTTACTCTCAGTCTTATACCAAGGATGTTGTTTTATAAACACATCTTCAGCCTACTTTATTTCAACCTGAAGTGTTTCAGGTGAGATTAAGTTTTTAGATGGAAACCTTGACTGGTACTAGGAGCCTGAAAAGATGGTGCTTTTTATTAATTGTTTAATAGTGAGGAAATAGGGCTTTCACTGACCTTACAACTTGATTTTACTCTGTTCACTGATATATTCATTTTGAGGGACACTCACACACATCAGCTCTTGGAGGAAGTGGAGAAAGACATTGGATACTGGGATACTTGGTTCTTCCCTGAAGAGAGAACTCTCCTCCCTGTGTGCTCATGGTGGCTCTATTTGGAGCCCACCTGAGGACAAAAGTCATGCTGAACTGCCCAAAGTTTGTGACAGAGCCTGGGACCAAGGCCTCCATATGGATACCCCAACTCCCATGTTCTGGTCTGACCTGAAGCCCAGATTACATTGTCAGTGTCCTTTTGAAATGGTGGTGTCTGCAGAGAGAGCTGCATGTAGGACTAAGATACAATCATCCTAGAGGAACTGAGAGCTAAACTCTTTGTTGGGCCCAGCAAGGAGCCCCAAGAGCAGGTCTTCAGGGCAGAGGATGGAGCACCACCTGTGCATTTTGTTGAGCTACCACAGCCAGCCCATTTAGCAGTTATGTGAAGGCAAAGTTTAAGAAATGTTGCTTGCTGGGAAGAATAAATAAATGTATGTTATCCCTATACCACACAGTGCAAGTGAAACTGGTACTGAGGCGAAGAAAGCCTGTGGCAGTCCCTCTTCTCAGTCATTTGTAAACCTTGGAATGAGTTCCCAATGAAATTGTTACTCCCCTCTGCAGTGGGCTACTTCTTGGCCAGCTCAAAGAAGCCCCAGAAAATATTGCACCCATATGCGCCTTTTTTTTTTTTTAACATTCTCATTAAGTTTATAAAACCCACAAATTTAGACCATCTGTCCTATAAATGTTTCTAAACTACGGCAAGATGAAAAAGCTGTTCTAGCTTTTTGATATAAGCGGTCAGCAAACCAAACACAAAACCAGAGCAAAGCAAATATTTTCTTGTCATACATGCTTCCCAACCGTGACGGATGAACTGTTATTTTTGATGTGTATTTGGATCCAAATTTTGGAGAGAAATGCCTCCTAGATATGTGCACTTAGCACCAAACCAGCTTGATATGAAGAATTCTTGTTGGGGAGGGGGAAACAGAGGGAAAGTTGCACCACATGCTGCCCATGGTTCATATTAAAGAAGCTGTTTCTTCAATTATTCATCTTCCAACTATCCTGCTGACTGCTTTAACAAAGCCACCCCAAGCATGGACTATGTCAGCCCATTCTCAGGGTAAGGTGTGCATGCTTCTATTCTACCCACCTGTATCTTGGATGTTAATCCAGGAATATTTATTGCCTCCATGTGAGACTCTAAAGTGGGGTTGGGGCAGGATAATGAAGAGAAGCTGTCTGCTGTGCTTGCCTGACAGGTGGGATTAAGCCCAGGTCCTTGTTTGCAAGCAAACCCAACAGCAACCCATGCATTGTGAAAAGACTCAATAAAGCAAGTGGTAGAAAGTGGAAATCTCACTTGAAATCCTTTCTCCTGGTGTTTCCATGGTCACAGCAAATTCCCAGCCTAAACCCTTTAAGAATGAGAAGGCACTGTTTGAATTGCACACCCTGCTTTGGTATTTACAGCTAGGTGAGAAAAACTAAATCTGTTCTATGTCCAATGGCATTTTTAACTTCCTTTGCTATTGGCACATTACTGCTTTGATGGCCAAATCCTCACCCAGATCCTGGGTCAAGGAGATCATGCCTGAACCACAGAGCTGCCTTAGTGGTGTGCTGAGGAGCTGTGTATGGAGCAGTCTGAAGGGGGACAGGGAATGCTCAGTACACCTGGAAAGGCATTAAATCATCCTGTCTTTTTGTGGAGGAGGAGAAAACTGGTGCTTGAGCTGTGCAAACTGTGAGTTGGTGCATGTGCAAGCAGTGCTGACTTTCTGATGTCACTGAGTTCCACTCGCTTACCTTCAGGTATTTGCACAGCTGATCCAGTCCCCTGGGCCCCCTTTATCATCCATAGGAGTTACAGGCAATAATTAAACACATGTGGCTGGCTTTAATTCTCTGTCTTGGAGGTAAAATGTGGGTTAGAAGTTATTGTTCTCTGCTGTAGTTGTGGGAGCATTGAGATAAACAGCTTGTAGATGCCTGTATTTGGGCTGAGGAATGCACCATTATTGTGACTTTGTGTGTGAAACTTACCTCTAGCAAAATGAAATGTGCCTTTTTAAAAAACATATATATTTCACTTCTCAGATTAGAGGGATGGAGCCCCTCTCCTACAAAGAAAGGCCGAGGGAATTGGGTTTGCTCAGCCTGAAAAAGTCAGCTTAGGGGTGACCAGATTGCAGCCTTCTAGTACCTAAACAGAGCCTACAAGAAAGGTGGGAGAGGACTTTTTACTAGAGCCTGGAGTGACAAGAAAAGGGGGAATAGATTCAAACTGAAAGAGAGAAGGTTTAAGTTGGATATGAGGAGGAAGTTCTTTACTGTGAGGGTGGTGGCACTGGAACATGGTGCCCCATCCCTGCAAGTGTTCGAGGCCAGGCTGGATGGGGCTCTGAGCAACATGGTCTAGTGCGAGGTGTCCCTCTGGCAAGGAGATTGGATCAAGGTGATCCTTAAGGTCCCTTCCAAACCAAACCATTCCAGCATTCTATTCTGTTATCCTACTTATCACTTCCTCACTGTACAGGCAGCTGTTTCTGTCCGTAAAACTGCAGTGCCAAACCCCCAAGTCATAGGTAAAACAAGCCCCAAGCTGAGCTGTGCTCAGCGCTGCCATTGCTGCCTGACTCCCTCATGGTATTCAAAGTTTCTCCATCTTTGCTTGCCCAGCCCAAGCCTGACTCCAAAATGCACCTTCTGGACAGACAGCTGTGTGTTTAAGATCCTGACTTCAGGACAGCTTTGCTCCAGGAGGGCAGGGACACTTTAACCAATTCCTGTGCACAGAAGGTCCGTGTGTGCTGTCAGCGCTGCCTCCAGAGGAGCTGCCTGTTCTACACCTCTGGGATTGGTCTCCCCCACTCCCTGCTGGGTAAGACTCTTGCAAAAACCAAACAAATGAAAAAACCCACTGTTCTCCCAGCACAGTGCTTGGGATCAGCACTGGACAGGTGAATAATGTTGTTGACCAAGGGTTTAAATTCAGTTCAAATTTGCAAATGCATTACCAGTCATTTCCTTCCACCTTCCTGCTGCTGTGATAATTCAGCCTGGTCTTTCAGCCCAGGGCAGTGTTCCACCTGACTGTATCTGCATAAAATACCATGTTTCATAGGCAAGCAGCACTATTCCTCTTTAGAGAGTTTCATTTCTACTTTTAGAAAAACAAAATATAGTTTTTCCATTCTGGGTTCAAGCCTTAGCATGTTTTTGAGTCTGCAGTTGAAGTGCTTGTTGAACCAATCCGAGTTACTGCAATGAATCACAGATCTGCTGGAATTCATGCACTCCCTGTAAGGTTGGGACAAAGTGGTAAATAATCTTGGCTAAAAGTACTGGGTAGACGGAGGAGATGTTGAAACTTTTTTTAGTGCTTTATCACTATATTTTTGGAAATCTGAAGTGTCTAACCTAGATTTTACCAGCTTAGAACTTTCAGCTTTTTAATTTGTACAAAGCATTTTGAATACGTGAAGAGAAGTGTAAGTACAGAGGAATTCCTCTGGAAAACCCAGTTTTGTCAAATGCAAAATTTAAGATTTCTGGTTTAAAGCAAAAATCATTTGAAATCCAACACTTTGGGCTGATGAGGAATGACTTATCTTTTTTTACTTTGTCTGTAAACCCCAGAGTTTGCATTTCACACAACCAAGCTGGCTTCTTTTTCCCCATGTAACTCAATGGAAGAGGTCACTACTTCTTTACAACCTGAGTTATAACTGCTGTGGAAGAAATGCTGCATTCTCTAGTCTGCCAGAGAAGCTGTGCAGGGCATTGAGGAATGAGATGTCCTGGACAATATGCCTTGTTTCCTACAGTCTCCCACATCAGAGTCTCCATAGTGACAGCACAGGATTTTAGATTTACAACTTGGTGGGAGTTAATAGGACTTCTGATTTCTGCAGCCTTCTGTGCATGCCTTGTAGTCTTTTTTAAGAACTGGAGTTGCATCATCAGGTTAAGATTGGCTCTTTTTAAGTTATACATGCAAGTCATTACAAAAAAATGTAAATCAATATTCCTCTATATGAGACTTTACATGCATAAATGTGCTCTCACACAGGACAATGATCAGAATTCACTAATGAATTGCCTTACTACTCTACATGGCTCATCAGATCAGCAGTTCTTGATGAATCAGGTTAAAAAAGAAATAAACACAAGTTTTGGAAAACCCTTAAGTGTAAGAGGAGGATTGAAAAGAGGAAAACTGTAATTAAAAATTTAAAAAATTAAAACCCACTCAAAAAACCCACTACAAAGAAAACATTTTACTAAAGATTTCGAGAAGCCATTTACTCTGCCCGTTTTCTCCTGCCTCCCCTCAAAAATTGAAATACTAATTGTCAGTGCTCTCTTCAAAGGTTTGCAGAAGTTCAGGCCATGTCAGGCTTGCTACTGAAGCTTTTTCTGTTCATTCATTTACCAAAAAAGAAAAAAAGAAAAAGGAACTTTTGCATTTCAGTTTTATCCAGCAAATCCCCATTACACAGCTTTTTTACTTTACTGTCATTTCACCACAGAGCAAAATCAGACCATGCAGCCCTTGACCAGCTGACATGAATGTCTGAACTTGACATATAAACAGCTTGGGTTGTTTATACGAGTGAGGGTATTGCCATGTTTATTTTAGCCACATTTTTCTGGAGCAATATATCTGGATTTAGGTCCTGCCTTCACATCCAGGTGGGAAGTTGTCCCAATGCTCTGTGGACCATTCCTGGCACTTGGGTGGCTTGTGGGGGTTTTTCAGAGGAGGCCTGGAAGCGAGGAGGAGCAGATTCTTATCCTTGCTCTTCTGCCTAATTGCTCCAGTGGGAAGAATGTTTGCTACTCTGCATCAGCTTCACTTCTCCCTCCAACGCTGGATGTCCTTAATCACAGTGTGCTCAGGAACTCTTGGCTGCTGAGTTTGGATTTGTCTTCCCCATTGTGCTGAAAGAGAATAAAAAGATGTGTCTGTGCAAATAAAGCAAGGGCTTTCTCTCACTTGTTTCCCACCTCTGTTGTTAGTTTTGCCAAGATTTCTGTTTGAATCTTCCTTTCTCTCCTTTCTCCTTTGGTGAAATGGAGTCAGAGATCCAGGAGTTTGAGGTACCACCTGAAATGAAAGTGATCTTATATGAAAGGTTATCCTGCAGTATTTAAATACATCTGAGTTAATCCATGTGGTTGAATTTTACAAGCAGAGATGTCATTTTCTCAGCTTTATTTGCTGTGTGTCAGAGCAGCCTTTGACTGCTTTGCACGCAAGTCAGTAGCTCTGACAAAGCCTAAGGGTGCTTGTGGTGTCTGATGTCAACTTATTTCCTCATCATGGGCAAAACTCAGCTGGAGCTGTGTGTTGTCTCCAACTGTTAAAATTTTGCCCTTGTGTGTGTTGATTTGGGGACTGGGAGAAAGAACCCTGCAGCTCATTGCTTGTCATCTTTGGACCTTCTGAGCCATTTCCTTGTACAAAATCAAACTTCTGCAGTAACATGGTGGCTCAGGTACTACAGGAACCTGCACTAATTAATAGTTTGGTTGCTTGGATTTGTCTGTTGTGCCCTCTACCTGTAGTTTTAGGTGAGCAAACCTAAAAACAGCTCTAAATGTAAAGGTATACTCAAGAGCACATTATAAAAATATTGCTGTTACTAGGGAGGAAAAATGCAAACCTATGTTTCATGGGTTTTTTTGAAAATATTCTCTCAGCAACACTTCTGCCAGGAGCCTCCACACAAGCAGAGAACTTCAGTTCTGTTATTGGATTTATTTTTAGCTACTCCAATCTCCAGTGCACGAGCATCCCTTCAGTTGCCAAATACAGGAATTGATCCAGAGCTCACGGGAATTGAGGAAGCATTTCTGTGAACTTCAATGAAATTCATGTCAGACTTGTTCTTCAGAAAGGCTGTTTTGTTTTTCTTGTCTCCCAAAAAGGAAACAGGTGACTGTTGCAGGTAGCAGTGATAGTTCTCCTGGAGACCTGAGTCTTCTCCTGAAGGCACGCATTCTCTGCTGGCTGATCCACCTGCCAGGTGAGAGGTGGTTCTGCCAAATTTGTTCTATGTACAGCATTTGCTTTTTGCCATCTTTGTGTATATAGAAAGTAGGGATTTCCCTGTCACAGGTAAGAAGAGGATCACAAATTGACCCTATTTTAGGTGGCTTTAAAGAGACAAAATTACTGATGTGCAAGTTTTTCTATCAACAGAGTAACATTTCATCTTATTTACCATGAGCAGGATAAGCAGGGTTGTAAATAAATGTACTTTTGAAACTGTTTCAGTAGACCACAAACCAGCAAGTCTTTGACTTCAATATGATTTTTCAGCTGTAGAGAAATTGTGAATAGTGGTTTTGGACCAGGTATCCCAGTAATAGCATTTCCTATGATGAATATTCCACCTTTTAAATTGAGTAAGGTAATGTCAGCAGGGAAAGGAACCAGGTTATTATGTGAATGAAGTTCACAGAGAGGTTAATAACCTTTTAATTAGCACTGGCTGGGAGATAAGCAAATCAGCACTCAAATATGCAAAGTAGAGTGGAAAAATGCCCATCAGATTTTCGGGTTGCTATTAGGAGGGTTTGTTCCTTTAGTTTTTTGATGAGGAACAGCTGTGGGTTGGCCTGGGGTAATCAGAGACAGTAGACAAGCTGGTAGGGTCATTGCTCCTTTGAAATGCTCAAGTTTATGGGGTGTCAGAGCGAGGCAGGTCATGAACTGACTGGGCTGACTTGGAACAATGGTGGAGTCTCCAAGGGCCGGACCATCAGCTGCCTGAGATCAGCACAGCCCAAAAATCCATTTATTCCAGGTGAGATTCCCCCCCCAGCACTTTATCCTTCTATCTGCCAAATGTCTATCAGCACAAAAATTTGATCTGAACTTCTTTGGGTAACTTGTAGGGCTGTTGGTTCTACAATCAACCCAAATAAGTGTTTCTGTAATGGAGAGATTTTAAAATGGCCACACTGGATCACAACCTCTTTGTTAGAAATAAGCAAAGATTGCTGCTTTTGTGCAAGCTGTGTTTTGAAAAATATCTCTTTTTTCTTTTCTTTTCTGAAACTAGAGATAATTTTGAAAAAGATAATTTCTATTTTAATTGATGTATGAAAGCTAAGTGCTTTTGTCTTTGATTTTTTCACTGCTCCACTTGTGTGGTGTGAATTCATTAAAATGTGTTTGGAATGACTCCAGACAAAGGTCTTGCCCATGGACATCTTTTGGACACATCTAGACAGAGTAGTCCTTTCTTTCATGCAAAATTGGGCATTTGGGAAGAGACATTTGCAGCAGTTGAGTAAAGATTTGTCCAGGTCTTCTCCAAAATCATCTGTTGTAGCCTTTAGTACCATATCAAGAGCTGAATTTTATGTACACTGTCTCAAAATCCTGTTCTCATAACAAAAATCTGAATTAGAGCCTGTTTACCTTAAAAGCAGATTTATTTTTTTTCTCATGTGCGTATTATGTGGAGTTATTTTTCAAATTAGCTGTGGGAATTTGTGTTCTTAAAAGAAAAATATAGAAAGAACTGAAATCATCCCAACTATTGTTACCAATGATTTAGGATAATATGGTAATTGAAACATCAGTTTTGTCTCCTATAACTAGTAGGGAAATTGGCATATTATTTCTTTCCTCTTGCAGAGCTTCGAGTTTGTGCAACTTCTGTCAATGAAGCTGTGCTAATTTATGTCAGCTGGTCCAATATTTTTGCTTATGATTTCTGCCTTGGCAAAACGCATATACAATATTGTTTTTCCCAGAAGGTTGGCTGAATACTCTAAAAGTCATTATTGACTAATACTGGGGTTAGCCAAGTAGGACTAGGATTTCTTTTAGTAGTGGAAACATAGATCATTAGGGTGAAATAGATTGCATTTGCTGAAAGAAAAGCTACTTCTGTGTATTTGTAGGGCATAAACATCCCGTGGGTCTGTTCAGGGTTACAACAGTGCAAACCCATTAGAGTTGAGTGGAGAATCAAGCATGTTATTTTTCAACAACTGAGGTTCACCTGTTTGCTTAAATGATGCCAGGTAGAGAGAACCAACCTTTATAACACATTTAAACTCCTCATAATCAGAGCTTTAAGTTCCCCTCTTCTTTTACTTTGTCTCCAGGCTTTGAGAATGACAGGCACACCTGTACCTTTGTGGTGAGGCAAAAGAGCAGGTGAAGGAAAAATCATTTGTATTTTTCTCACTGTATTGAAAGACCACAGATCATCTGAGGGGGAAATGAAATTACACTCAGTTTTGAAAAGTTAACACTTTCTAAAACAAGAAACTCAAAGCCTGGCCTTGTTTTGCCAACAAGTGGCGTCAACATCAATTGGTGAATTATCCTCTGAGCATTGCACCAGTTTGATCGCATAATGCACAAGCTGGAGTGGATTTGGTCCCAGTCAGATAAAGCAGGATCTGCAGCAGATCTGATGTGATGTGGATGGTGATGATGGAAGAGAAATGGATGTAGAGTGGAGAAAGAAGCAGAAGCAGCTGTGCCAGGTAAAGAAAATCTCAGTCCTAAAACCATCTGAAGATATAGAGTAGCAAGGGAAAGTGATTTTGAGAGATCCTTACCCTGTTGATTAAATATTTCAGAGCAGCATCTGGCTGCAGTCTGGTATCAGTAATCTGGTTTTGCAGTGGGTAAATCTGCCTTATTCTTTAAAGTGCCAGATACTCAGCACACAGGAAGGTCCTCAACTTTAGTTTGGGTGAACTGCAGTTTCTGTAAAAATAATTCAGAAGAAAGAATGCAGTAATCCTTCCTGGCTGTGACAGGAACAGGTCCAACCATTTCCAGGTCTGCAGAAGTCTGACAGGATTAAATGTTAGAGTCCTAAAAAGACAGCAAGCTGTTTCAGTACATCTTAGTTCCAGGTTTGTGAACAGTGGGTTGTGGTTCCAAGGTAAACTCACATATTTCTTACAGATGTGCAGACAGGTAGTTAAAATCTCCAGAAATTGCACACAGCGAGGTTTGGGTTAAGCCATGTTTTACCAAGCTTTTAAGTTAATATTTGAGCATTTCACCTTTGCAGTCTGTTTGGAAATCAAATAGAAAATCCAAATGCAGGCATCCAGTTGATGCTATTTTGTGAAGGTCACCCACTCATGCTCAGGAAAGCTCTCCAGTTATGATCTCCTTCCTGTAGAATCCTGGGTTTGGCAGACTTCATGTGGTCGGAGCTCTACTGTTTTTCCATGTGCTCTCATTCTTTTAATCTGCATTTTTTAATGAATTCCTAAATACTGGATACTCTGCCTTTACTCCTTCTGTAACCTGGCCAGTGTCTCCGGATGACAAAGTGTAACTCAATCCAGTGAAAGCAGTGAACATCCTCAGCTGGATATTTTGGGGGGTTACCTATGCAGTGAATGGAAGTGGAACGGAGCTGGACATCTCAGAGATCACTCCTTGTTAGACTTAGAGGTTTCAAGCTTCTCCTGACAAACTGGGCTATTCCACAGGGAAAATTTAGTGTTGATGTAAAAGGCAAATCCTTCAACATCCTCACCTGAAAATCTGTTGTACATTGGTACTGTGGGTAATAAAGTAATTTGACCTTCTTTGGGTACTTCAGCTCAAACTGCTTAGACATTTTTCATTCTCCCTGCGGCCTTTTGGTGGCAAGATATCAGTGACATACCTTTACATGGCAGATGGGTTTGTCTGGAACACTCTGGCTTGCTTCTGTTTAGGTTTCTCCTACCCTAGCTTTCCATAATAAATGTCTTGCTATAAATTCTTGGCTGACCAAAGGAGTTTGGCTAGTCCTGACTTCTGGATGCTTATCAAAACCAAAGCTTGAATTTCACCCACCGTGAATCCTTGTCTATTTTTAATGCTGCTGTTTGGAAGCATGGCTCCATGTGCTCTTAATAAAATAGTGGAAACAACATGCAGCAACTTTGTAAACAAACTTAAAAACTATTATTTTATTTTTTTTTAGAGAGCCAACTTATTTGTAAATAATCTACACCAGATGTTGGCCATGACATAAATTCCCTCTATTAATATCTTTTTATATGGCCTTGGACAAATCACAAGTCTGGGCCTTGGTTCCCCAGCCAAGAAAAGGTGTGGTAGCTTCTGAGAACATGAATGCTTCAGGAACAAGGGTTATTTAAATAACTAAGAGACATAATTTATTCTTAGACCATAGCAATGAGTACTGGATCTAGGAGGAATTAAAAGTATATTTCTAATACTTGCAAAGATGGTGGTTTGGTAGGACTTGTAGTGAAGGCACAGCACAACAGTCCAGTCTGTGTGCTTATATATTTTTTTCTGTTTTGGATAATGCTGCTTGTAGCTGTGTTGAAGTCAATAGCCAAATGATTAGGGCAGAGCTGGCCTACTTATGCTTTCAAGTTGGCTTTTCTAGAAAGAAACTGGAGGTACACCTGCTTGGAATGTAATTTTTACTTGAGGCCAAGATTTTCTGAAGCTGGAGCTGATGATGGGTAAGATTTACAGAGAGACTTGGATATCATCCCCAGGATGTGCTCCTGGCTGGCAGATCCCCCTCCGTGATGTGTGCACCACCAGTGCAGATGTGCCCTTACTGCTTTCCGTCTGAATTTCAGGCTTTTGGGGCAGACACAAAGCTGAATTTTCTGACTTGTGTGCCTGTTGAAGCAAATAAAGAAAGTAGCCTGCATTTCCTAAAGCGTTCAGTGCTATTCACCAGTCCAAAAACACAGCAGGAAAAGTTCACTTCCTGTCTGGGAGAGCTTGAGAGGGGTTTTCCCTCCCTTCCCAAAATGGAATTCTTGCATTGCAGCCACTTATTTTGGTGTCTAAGTGGGAACTGTTTGGAGCAAAGTTGTTTCAGGTAACTTTGTGCAGTGGTGACATTGAGAGGCAACAGTGGAAAGGAAAAATATAATTTTGTAGTCACAAATTGAATCAAATGGAACCAGATTTTATGGGATCTCTGCTGTCCCTCCAGAAATGTGGACAGAGTTGTGTCCTGTTTTCTTGCTGAACTTTAGATTTGGCTTCTCCCAAATAACAAATTTCCTAAATGCTTTATAGCGAGTTCTGCTCCACCCCCAAATGGGATCTGTAAAGCCTAAAGTGAGATATCAGCAAAATAGAAGTCCTGTATCAATGCCTTTTTTTTTTTTTTTTAGTGAAAGTGTCAGTATTTCTTCATCCTTCACAACGGTTGTCCCGTTTTTTTTGCAGAGCATAAAGAGCTTCTCTGTTTTCTTGTGCTAGTGAAAGTATCAAATCCTGATTCTAGTCTCTTTCTGGAGCTGACTTGGCTTTGATTTCAGATTAGTTTGTTCTTGTTGGCTTTTCCAACACCATATGCAAAGAAAACAAAAGGAGAAAAGGCCAGATGTGTGGATCAGCTGTAATACAAAACTGCCCAGCCCAGAAATCAGCAGGAAAAATGTATCTGATGGAGCAGCAGCTGAGCTACTCCCCTCCAGCATCCCTCAAGGAGAGATAAAAGAGCCTCTGGCCTGTCAGGCACAGTTCAAACCCTCCCATATTTCCCTTCATCCCCACACAAAGCAGCAGTGTGGGCTGTAGCTGCACACCTGCAGCTGTGTTCCAGTTCCACCTTTCTTGTTCCTGCCAAAAAATAGATCTCGACAATAAATTCAGAAGAAGCTGGTACAGTTCAGAAAACAAGAGCAGTATCTTATTTCTCCTTTATTATTTCCACATCTGAGGGTCAGTGGGAAAGAGGAAGCCAAGTTGAGGTGCAGGTGGAAATGGAATGGGTAAGATTTAGCAGCAGGCATGGAAGGGCAGGGCAGGTGCAACTCAATTTCTGAGTACTTTTTATGCCTGAACTAAGCATTCTTTTTAATAGGGAGGACATTTTCCTTTACAATATGGTCTACGGCCATTTTCTTCCTTTCAAACAAGTGCAGTTTGCTGAAAAGCTTCCACAACCCTCTTTTTTCCATTGTTAAAATGAAACAGGGGTGTCAGTGAGGGCAGCTCCATCTCCACCATCAGAACTGGTGGCAGGTGGCTCCAGCAAGGGGCTCAGTACCAAAGGATGTATCCCCCTTCCCCTCTGGTGTCCCTGTTTGCTGAATCCTCATTGCTGAGCAAATCCAGCCAAACTTCCTGCACTATTCCTTTACCTTCTTGCAGGACCATGCCATTTTTATTCCTATCACAGCTCCACTCCTCAAACATCTTTCAAGGGCTCTTCCACCTCTGTTTGTTTGCTCCCTGAAAGAATCAGCTC
This sequence comes from Illadopsis cleaveri, assembly GCA_013399915.1. Classification (NCBI taxonomy): domain Eukaryota; kingdom Metazoa; phylum Chordata; class Aves; order Passeriformes; family Timaliidae; genus Illadopsis; species Illadopsis cleaveri. Next base: position 267,789 of record VXBB01009081.1, on the reverse strand, counting down.
TGCCCTTTTGTTTGTAGTGTTTGCAAGATATGTGTCTAACCTTAAAATGAATTTTATCCAAAGCCTGCTGGATTTGAGTGAGTCCTTGGCTCACATTCTGATTTGCTTGATTTCCCCCTTTTCCATTCTGCTATCTACCCACATCCTATGGATCATTATATCCTGACCATTTGTGCAGTATCTCCTTCCCAAAACACATTCATTGCTTGTGGTTGAACATACACAGTAAATTCCAGGAGCCATGTAAGAAAAACATTAATAAAACCCCTACTAATGGGATTCTCTATTAAACATACATTGTTATTCTGTGAACAGGGTAAAGTTCTGAACACCAGACTGATGCCTGGGATCATCAGATGGTTGCCACTGGCACAGGTTCCCCTTGTATATAAACTAACAGGTGAAAGTTGTCTGTTTTGCAAACCTGCAGTGGCCCGGGTTTTATGGAGCAAGTCCATCCTGTTTGTTTTCAGAAGCAAGCCCCTTTTGCACTTGTTGTATCTGTTGTACTTCAGCCTGAAGTAGAGGTTGGTTTCGGACTAATTTTTGGATTAAGTGGCCTGGACTGAACCTTTTTTCCTCTATTTGTTGCACGTACAGCCATACCTAGCACTGGGGGGACTGGGTTTGCTGTCACTGAACTCCATTCTGCTGGCTTGAAAACACTTGGTGACTCTGATTTTAGAATAGGGCTCAGCTTGTGCCTCAGGCTGCTTTCAGGAGGGGCCATGTGGATAAATGTGAAATCAGTGAAGGTCTGCATTAGCAACCATGCAGCAGTTCAGCACACAAGTGCTCTTGTTTGAGTCAGCTGGAGAGTTACAGCCCAGCTCAGGAGGGAGAAGAATGAGCTGGCTTATCCCATGGACCGACCCCCTTCCTTGGGGAGGGAAGTGTTCACCAAGTATTAACATACATGTGTAATTTGAATTATTTTTCAGTGTAATTTGCAGACTTTGCCACACTCCGTATCTCAACATTTTCAGGAAATCCAGCCTTTTATACCAAAATAAAAATGTAGAAAAAACTTCCCCCTTGCCCTCACTTATTTCCAGCACCAACCTCCCTCTCAATTTGGGCAAACAAAAACATTCAGGTAAAACTTTCCCAAATGAGCTTTGTGACTTGGGGGGGAAAAAATGTAATTACTATGTTCAAGGAAAATAGACATTTTCCTCTAATTAAAAATCCAATTTTCCATGGGCTGAGGGGAACGTGAAGTTCAACATCTCTAGTCATGTAGTTGAAGTGTGTGTGGCAAATTGCACAGAAGGCAGATGTGTGAATGAGCAAGCAGAGACAGATCTATTGGATTTTTTATGCTGCACATGCATGGGCTGCTTTCTGCTTTTTAGCATCCCTTAGAAATGGCATTAGTTGGCTTTTTTCTCCTTTTATTGTGGAGTTTTCTCCCCTTTCCTTTCCTACTCATCTTTAGATAATTCAGAAAAAATGTGAAAAAGGCAAGGAAGGGAAGTGCAGATAAAACTCAATTATTTTTGATTAATTATTCAGCTTCTTATTTTATCTGGAAACTTTCAGCAAAGCCTTCTCCTCTCACTCCTGTGATGGAGATCTATATCGGCCACCTGTAGCTGTGCTAATCCAGCATCTTGCTGCCGTAATAGTCTGTCTAAAAGTTCCAAGTATTTAAAGGGGTGAGTTTGGCTCTGAAATGCCAGAACACAGATAGAGTCAGGTGAAGAGGGGAGTGAGCACAGGATCTGGGGAATGAGCACGGCTTCCCTCCATCCTGCTGTGTGCGCTCAGGGCGAAGAGCAGGGACACAAAGAAGGTTCTGTGGCTTTCACAGTGGTTGTCCTCTTTCGGGGTGGGTTTTTTCTTTACTGCTTTGAAGGCCTATTTCATGGGACACTTCACAGAATCAATGCAGCTCATCAGCAAATGGGTGCTATGTGCACCAGGCCTGTGACAGGGCAGGCATTTGTTTTCCTTGCATGTCAGGGGCTTTCAATCCTGCCCCAACACTGGACGGGTTGTCCTGCTGCACATCACAAGAGGCTTTTGCATAACCTGAATTTTGTGCAGCCAATCAGAGTTTATTCTATAGATTCAGTTGGTGCTTATCTGAGATGAGAATCCTGGCAGAATATTTTTTGATTCTGCCAACATTCAGGCCACAACTGATTAACAAGCATCAGGTGCTAAAGTTCTGAGATGAAGCTCCATCCATGCCAAGGCTTAAATTATCTTCTTTTCCATTTATTTTTCCTACACAACTGAATGCATATAAAAGCTCGGGTAAATGCCCCATTTTAGAGTTTGCAGCTAATGTGTAAATTGCCCAAAGTAGGAGCTCCACAGAGTAGGCTTTGCTGTGTAAATTAAACAGCCACCCTTTGATAACCAGTAGTGCATAGAAACTGAAATAAGAGAAACGTGCACAGACAGGCTGAGGTGATGCCCAGGTGTCCGTGCCCTGTGTTTGGCAGAAGTTTTGCCTTTTGGAGTCAGTCTTAGGCTTTCCACTGTGATGGATCAGCCCCCAGCAGCCCCAGGAGATCAGAATGACAAAACACGAAGATGTTCCAGAAGCAGCAATTTGGGGAGTCTCACTCTTTTTGGTTCCCCCTGCCTTCTGAGCCTTTCTTTTTACCTAGCCCTGTATAAGTACCTTCTCTCTAGTTTTCACTGACTTGAGCATGGGGTAATCAAAATGAGTAATGATATAGCTTTTGCTCTCTGTCTTGTCTGCTTTAATTTCGAATTGCTTGGAGATCTCGCAGTATGTTTTATTATGTATTTATTTTTTATGTTGCCTAGTTCAGTAGGAGTGTGATATCACTTAGAACCTCTAGGAACTGCTGTAATATAAATATCAGTAAACAGAAACGTGGAAAAACAAGAAAAACTGGCCTAGAAATGGGCCCAGGCTGGAATTTGAAATTCATGTGGTTCCTGTGGTTTGCTGTTGTCTAGGGAAGTGACCATGATGTTCTGTTGGCCCAGCTCTTGGGTCAGATCTGCTTTAGACTTTTGTGTGTGACAAATGTGATGGTTTCTTTTTTTCAAATACTTTTCTAGTACTCTAGAACAGAAAGAGATAGCAACTAAACACTCTCTCACTGGCAGAGTTATATTGCACAGGGAACTGATATGTTATTTTGCTGTTTGACTTTTCTTCCCTGGGAGGATTTATTTCTGTTGTGTTCTTGGTACAGCTTTTTATTACTGCCTTCTTCTAAATGTAGACAGTGTTGCCTAATTTTAAGTTAGGAAACCAGGCCCAGGTGGTACACAGTCAAAGGGCTGCACCTTAATTAATGAACAAATCAGTTCACATTAACTGATGGTCTGGTCTCAGTCAGGTTTAAGTACTTTGTTTCAAATGGCTTATCAAAGATTAAATAACTGGGTAGTAAGAGGATAAGGAGTGAAGTCTGCACATCTCTGAACTTTGGTCCTCTGTTTCTGTCCCTCAGCAAAACAATCTGTCTGAAAATGAGGGTAACATTGCTCTGACTACAGAGCAAAGTAGTAGTAATGGGGTTTTAAGTCTACATTTTTCAGTATGTCTGTGTATAGAAAGCCCGCAGGAAAACTTCTGCCCACGTTTACACATATGCAACCCAAGTTTGCAGTTAACTGAGTGCAAAATGCTGTCCTGAGTACACAAATGTATTACAAAACATGTGTGCTTTATAAGGATTGTACTACTGGTTTTCAGCATGGTTTTATTTAATGAAAGTTAACATGATCTATGGTAATTATTTGTGCAGTTATGAGGCTTTGTTGACGTAAGCATGCAGTCATGAACCCGCTTCTAGCACATGGTTTTAATTTTTGCATTGTTACTTTCACGATTTGACACTCTTAGCCAAATAAAATATTTTTTGAGAATTGATTAATGAACATTCCCTGATTTATAACAAGACTGATTTATAGAGCATTAATAAAGAATAACAAAGTTTACCCTAAGATGACTTAGGCTGTCATTTCTGGTAGCTTACTAATGGGGCAGGTGGTAGAAGATAGCGAAAACACTGTCATTGAAAAGGCACAGCAAAATTCCAGACTTGTTCCACAGGAATCCAGGAATGGCAAAACTCTTACTTTGTTTGCTCATATTTATGCAGTCCTGCCTTTTAGGTGGCTGCAGCAGGTCTGGAGTAATCTGCTGTGGAAATAGCAGCTCTCATTCTTTCAATAGTGTTTTCTAGCCTAATAACGTAGGTGGCTTGTGGTGGAAGGGAGTTGAACTCAGTATCTTATGAGCTGCCACCTTTGCAAACTGGCTGTGTTGATGTCTGCACGTGTGGCTTCACCCAGATGTGGAGAATTGGGCAAAATGAGACACCTCATGGTCTTCAGAAAATCAATGCATTCTGCATCTGGCAGCGCAGCAGGACGAGTAAAAGGCTGACAGCTTTCTGGCATGCTCCCTCTGCAGACATGGCGTTTGTGGAAATGTAATTACATTTCATAAAAGAAAAGGAATTACAACAGAATGGAAAAGAAACACCAACTTGGTTGACACAAATAAATTATCCTGTAAGAATAATAACCATGTTAGTATTGATTATATGATAATTCACACTGTAGTTCTGCTATCAGAGCATCTTGTCAACTTAGCTATGTAAAAATCCATGATTGTGTTCTATTTCTTCCTGCAGCAATCAAATTTTTGCTTGAATTTCTCTATGTGGAGCCTCTGCCAGAGAACCAGCTTCATTTTTTTGCGTTGCAGGTTCAGAGAACTGTGATAGTGTGACCTTCCTCCATGTGCCTTTTGATTGATTGATCAAGAGCAATACCTGATTTCAGCTTCAAATCAGTCTTCTGTTGGCTCAGGGGTAAAAAAATATCCAAGTGTCTTGTGACTCAGGCTCTTCCCCAGTTTTCTCATGGAAGATCATCAAGGAAGATGTAGCCATGAACTGTTTCTTCAGGGCAGCAGGTGGTTTCTCCAAGCTACGCTGGGCCATCCCAGCTGTGGGAACAGGGATTTATTCCATGTCTCAGTACCTGAGTGCCAGCAGAATATCCAGTTCCATGGTGAAGTGTATTCCTTAACACTGGTTTCCAAGCTTTCCTCTGTTCCTAAGGAGGGATTATTCCACTAAGCCTGCTGGTGTAGTCTGGTCTCCTATAGTGGCACATTACTCTCAAGTATTAGCCTGGTTCTGTGTCATCAGAATCTTGGATTGCTGTGATTTTTGGCTTTTCCATATAAACCTTTGGAGGTGGAAAATCAACTGTCAGGGAGAAATGGAGAGATGAAAAGGATACGTGTTTGGATCTTTGCTGGAAGGCTTATATCTGAATAGAGGTAAATCAAAACTTCAAAGCCCCTGAGTAGGTTCTGACTGCTCAGAAGGGTTAATGGTGATGTAGGGAGGAGCTGTTTTCAGGGGTTGGACCTTGAAATGGCTTTGCATCGGGATTCATTAGACAGCAGCGATGTCTTCCCAGAGCCCTGATAGCTCAAGGAAGTAACTCAGGATGGTTGCTGATCCTGGAGCCCCAAGAATTTCTGTTTCCCAGCAGAAGCAGCTGAGCCCCACAGCTGTGTTATGCAGGCCCCACAGCATCGTACGTGGTTGTAGCTCCAGTGCTGGTGTCCAAGGATTTGTAGCACTGCCTGATGGAACAAGGATTACAATTGTCAGCATAGCAGGACTCTACTTTTCATCTTAAATTGCAAAATTTTCCTATAAGGGGCTATTGTCCCCTTACACATGTTGCCTTGCTCTCTTTGGCATTAAATTCTCCGAGCAGCAGTGAAATAATAAACTTCTGTGTGTGTATTCTGCATTAGTCCCTGTTCAAAGCTTAAGACACAGCCTGGAAGTAAGCCAAAAACAATGTGAATTAGTGGATCTGGGTGATGTTCAGTTTTTTGTGGTTTGGGGATTTTTTCCTTTTTTTTTTAATAGCTACCCCAAAGAGCTGCTTGCTCAAATTTGGGGATGGTGTCTCCTGTTTGAGTTGGTCTGTTTGGCAAAATTGGCATGTGAGGACAGGCTCAGAGAGCTTGTAAACACACTGTAGGGCTGAGAGAGGAATAGAGATACAAGGTGCTAACAGATTTCAGGAATAACGCTTGGGAAAACAGAGTTCAGCTTGACCTACTTCTCATTAGCTTTAGTCTTCAAAAGCAAAAACAAAAGACTCAATTATTGTTTAATTTTCTGGAGTGCTCAGAAAAGCTTTTGAAGCTTTCCATAAAGACCAGGAAAAAATGCCTGAAAACCTGACAGTAGGGTAAAGAAAACAAGAGTAAGATGATCAGAGTCAAGTTAAAGAAAAACAGCCAAAAAATAAATTTAAGAGGTTCTGCATCATCAATTTTCCTAATAGTAGTTGCAGTCCACATTAAGGAGTATCACACTGAAGTAATTTTCCCTTGCTGTTTGATAACAGGGGAGAAATAATATACTAAATATCATGATTCTATTATTAAAAAATATGATTGCAGATTTAAAATATTATGTGGTTGTCTTCTCAAGGTGTTACCATAGAATGGTCACTGGAAATAGCAGACTTTTTGGATGGGAAACTTTTCATAGTTGCTCAGTATTCCTGCCAGAAGTCACTGCCCTGAGCATTGTGTCTGCTGCCACTGGGACCTCAGCTTCTTTAGAAAGGAAAATAGTGCATCTGCTAGCCAGAGTCAGGCTTACCACCTCACTAAAAGTGCAAACATTTATTAGAAAACTGCAGAAAAGTGTCTAGATTGCTTATTTAATTTGTTGCACCATGAAAATAATCCTGGTGACTTAGATACAATGGCATAGGAAAGATTAGAAATGTGATGGGGCCTTTGCTGATGCAGTAATTTTTGAGAGAATGGAATGGACATACCGAGGGAGTCAGAACAGCTGAGAAACCTTAAGTAGGTTGTTTTCAATGCTGTGTTACATCTCCCCCAAAGGCAGAGTTGATCCAAGGCATAGTGGAGTCGCCAAGAAAGTTCTGAGTCAGCAGGGCTCTGAATGGCTGTTGTGTCAGACAGACCCAACCATATGAAAGCACTTAGACAAATATGCAGTTGTTAGCACATGAAGAGTTTTGATAAGAAAGATAAATTTCTTTATATGCTGTGCTGAGGCCTCAGGAGATCCCAAACTCCTGCCTGACTGAAACTGTGTTACTTCAGTGTTGTGTTTGGGCTACATCTCTTCAGCCTTTCCTACCTGAGCATGCCTCTGGCAAACCTGACTTGTGCAGGATTGAAAAAGGCGTTTCCAGGCATGCCTAAGCCACGTGCTGGCAGCACATGTCCTGGGCAGGAAGAAGCTGGGGACCACAGTCTGGTGTAGTTCCTTCCAGTGACATGTCCTCAAGCATCTCCAGTAACAACTGGCAGTGTGAGCTGCCATGGAGGCAGGCATGGATAAGGATGAGCAGGCGGCTGGGAGAGACTTCGTCTTTTTTCACAGGGAGCTGGAGATGCACAGAGGAAGTTTTAGTGCCCAGCACTGATCCTGGGGAGCAATGGTATGAGTGTGACCCAGAATTACAACCACCAGTGAAACAGAGGAGAAAGAAGAAAAGATTGATGAGGAAAAACAGGAAAGGAGGGGTTACTAGGAGAAAAAAGGAAGAAATTGAGGGAAATTAATTAACTCACAGGCACACTCCAAGGGCCTGCGGTTAGGTGGGTGCTGTCTTTCTGCTCTGCATGTTCAGGGTGGTGCTGTCCAGCTCAGTGCTGGCCTCTGCTTACCCCCGTGTTACAAATAGTGCTTACAGCACCTGTCTCTGTGTGTATGTATTTATATATGTCACTGAAATCCACTTCATTTTCCTCCTTTTTCTTTCACTGCTGAAGCTGGATGCAGGTGTGCAGAGCTGGGTGAGAAGCAGCTCTCAAGGGTAGACAGCTCTTCCCCCTTTCAGTCAGTGCGGTGTCATGTACTCAATGGCAGAGGGACAGTGGGAAGCACAGACAGGGCAAGTGCCTGACAGGTCCCTGCAGTTCTGGAGTAGGGACCTCAGCATTCCAAATTATCTCTGGATGTTGTGCAGTTCTCTTACACTTCCACAGGCAGGGGGTGTATCCAGCATTCCAGTTTACAGGTGGAGAAACTCAGACAATCTGTCCTGTAAGTGAAGGTCCCAGGGACAGCCAGCATTGTGTTGAATAAAAACCTGCTCCTCAAGCAATGTCCAACCAGTGCACGTTGGTTTCTGCTAACGCCCAGGTTTGGTGAGTGAGCTGTGATCTTCCGGGTGTCATTTTGTGTATCCCCATCCTTAAGAGACCTGTTTCCCACTCCTGTGTAATGCTGTTCCTTGGCTATTGGCATGGAGCACTGAAGACATCCGGTGGCTGGTTGGGCTAATGGCAGGTGAGTGAGGAGGCCTCGCTGAGGTTTTATGCAGCCAAAGGTGCTGCCCCACATCCAGTTAAAGTCTTGTGTTGCAGTCACTCACCAAGGCTGAGAGAGCACAACTCCCATGTGCAACTCTGTGTCCTACTCCATGGGGAAGGAGTTACTAAGCTGGCCCAGTCTTCCTTGTTCCTGTATTCCTGAATTTACTCATCTACAAAGGGAGCTGGGGAAGAAATGTCAGGGTTATTATATTTTTAATCCTTTCCCCTGTGGCTCTTAAGCAACAGCCCATGAGGATTTCTTCTTGAAAGTTGGTAACCAGTAGACCAGATGCTCTGGTCTTTCCCTCTGGGACTCACAGCTACAAGTGCTACCAGTGACCTTTGAGGACTCTCTAAAAAAAACACCAAACGGTGCACTGCTTTCCCATAGAGCGTCACTGTGGAAACTACAGTCTTTCTTTGTGCTTCATTCATTTTCAATTTGGCCAGGCCTGCCACTGATATATGGACAAATGAGGAAGCGGCACAAGAGAAAAGAATACTTGACAGAGGAGACTAAAATAAAAACTGTTGTGTTGTGCTGTCAAGCTCAAGTGTGAATGGTGCTGCACCTGGAGAGCGCGGACAAAGGGGCTGCATTCATGCCCAGTCCCTCGTGTGTGGGAAGGCAGCAAGACCTAAAGGAGCTGCTGTGTCAAGAGCGTGATTCAGGAGACCTTCCTTGTTTGGGATTAATCATATAAAAGGGAGGCATGAGTAAAAATATCCTGTTCACAGGAGTATCCTGTGGGCTGGGTGTATGTATTGATCTTCGCTGAGCAGTGCTGGGGAGGGCTCTGAGACATCTGGGAGATGAATCATCCCCAGCCAGAACTGGAGCAATTAGCTACATTTAGACCAGCAAAAGGCCTTGAAAGGTGTCTAATTGAGTGGCTTGCAACTGCACCAGGAAACAATGTGGATTTGACAAGAATCCCACAATTAATTTCTGTATTGACCTACTGGGACACCATTTGCTCATGTGGACAGATTATCCTAGATAATTAATTCAATTCTTACAGCATCCACTGCCTATGTAAGTGTTTTGTTAACTAGGAGCAAAGTAAAGGAGATAGTTAATGGCAAGTCTTTCTTGCAGCCCATTATTACATCTGTGACATTTAAATATAAAACGGGGTTTTGGCAAGGTCAAGGCCCACATTTCTTGGGACCATGAAGTTCAAAGTTCTGCCCTGGCAGCCCCAGTGGTCTTGAACCACTGTGTTAAACTACTTTAAACCAGCACATATTTACTCAAGGACAAATTCAGGGGCTTAATAAAGGAAGACATGTCAAATGCAATTTATAGGTATTAAGAAAATAGAAACAAATTAGGTTCTAGGTAGGCGTGCAAACCTAATTTCCCAGAAAAATAGCAATAATTTCCTTTATAAATACAAAAAGTAAAAACTTTTGAGCTTACTTTAAATATTTTTTAAACATCAACCTTCATTATATGGAATTGCAATATAAATATTAAAATTCCTACTTTTAGTGTGACCAAAAATGTGATGGTTGGACCTGAGAACTTTTTGGCAGATTATGATTGGCAAGATAAAGCCAGAATTAATTTGTGAAATTCAGAGCTTTGCAATTTATTAGTGATTATCTCTGTGTGTATGTGTGTGTGCGTGCACAGCGCTCCCCAAGAGGAACAGCTTTTATATAACAAGTTGATAAAATAAATAGCAGTGTTCTGTTCAGTTAATAAGCAGGGAGGCAGAAATAGGTTCTTTTTAATGATGCTGACTTTTACTTTTCTTTCTTGGTGGTTCTATTAGAGGAGCTCTGCATCTTAACTAATCACATTGGAGCTTTTCTATCAAAACCCTTTTCTGAACAAAAGAAGTTTGTATAAAATAGCTGTTATGAAGCAGAGAGTCTTAAAGCTGCTCCTTCACCATGGCCAGATGCAGAGCTGGGCTGCAAAGAGTGCGAGTTCCTTTTGGGTGAGTGGATACAGACAGGACACAGCTCGAGGTCTGAGCCAAATTATGAGGAGATAAGCTGGAGAAGACTCCTCTTGTGATAACTTCCAAGGGAGGTGCTCACTAATATAAGGGATAGCTTGTTTTATTATATTCCTAAATGCCAAGAAGCTCTAGAGGATGTCTTTCCTCTCACCCCCATCAGACTGAATGGAAACTCTCCTGGACCCCATGGGACTCATCCCTGAGTCTAGCTCCAGTTCTGCCAGCTCAGTAGTCTCTGCCTCTTGCTCAAGGCTTGTGGCAGTAGTAATGATTCAAAACAGCTCCATGTTTTACTCCAGGGAGTAGGATTAGGCAGCTAGGTTGGTCTGATGACAGGAGAAGGATTACCCAGATTATTGATTTATGGATTATACTTGAAGCAATTACAGATGAATATGTGGCAGATGCTTCAAGGTTTAAAATCATGCCTACTTCACACCTTGCTAAAAGCTCGGGGTTGCTCTGGCGGAGTGCAACTAGAGGTTGATGATGTTCCCTCCTCTCTTTGGGGTGGTTTCAGCCCTGAGGAACTTGGACATTTTGGAACCAGACTGAGAATTGAAGGGGAGGCTAAGGGGCAAGCTGGAAATCTGACTCCTGCCCAGGGCAGAGCTCATCCCTGCCCACTCCAGGGTCTGCTGAATGGCTTCTCAGTTAGGTCTGAGTGTTCTGCTCTGCTGCAGAAGAGGATAAAGAAGGAGATACAAACAATTTTACTGTTTTTCAAAGATAAAATCCATGTTTGATTTTGATAGGAGTCAAAATCCTCAAGGAAGAGATCAGATTTGGAGCAGTTTGTAAGCAGAAGATCACAGGAATCCCAATCTGGAGCGTTTTGCAGAAATTGCAGTACAAAGTGGCAAGGCCAGTACAGACAGCAGGAAAGGCTGGAATGCTGCTGCATTCACTCATGTTTGCCAGGAACTCCTGACTAGATAAAAACTACTCTGAGCTGAACAAATGCTGAATTTGGCTGCATAAGTAGATAGTCTGTAATTTTTCCTTCCAGAGGTTCTTTTAAGGTACAGCTTTCTGTCAAAGGAGATATTTCCATAAAAATATGTTCATTCACCCTTTTTCTCTTCCCACCTACTCAAAAAAATTAAAGCCTCCAACACTCAAGAACAAACAAACGAGCAGTTCTTGGGTCTTGCGTTGCCTTTCATTTATTTGTTTGGCCTTCATTTTAAAATAAATAGTTTCATCTACAAGGGTCAAAACAACAGAGCTGCTCTAGAGGGGAAATAATCCCTTTTCCTGATCCAAGTGACTCCATTAAGAGGTTATACAATGGAATAAAACACAACACAAAGCTTGCTTTTATGCCATCCCTAATACATGACCTTAGGAAAGGAAATCAGAGTGATTCCTGGGACGACTGGATGAGTTCCAGAGAAGGGGATGGCAGCTCTTCCCTGCTGAGGAGTGACTGACAGCAAGAGAGTTTTGGGGCCAGTAACGGTATTGTGATATCATTGTTGTGTTGGGGATTCCGTTTGCAACACATGGTGAAATTGCTGTTGACTCCAAGCAGTTTGTTTGCAGCCACAAGAGAAGAAATTAAGGATGATGCAGCCTGAACTTGTTTGAGTCCACTGAGGAGCTGAGGCACTTGGCCCCAAAGCCAAAATTCACCCGTAGCACAAGTGATCTTCTGTAACGCACAGCGCTAACATGATGTCAGAAAAGTGTTTGCAACTTATTTCCAGTTATTTATTTTAATTATTAAAGTGGGGGCTGGGAGGTTTTGCTTGCTTGTTTTTTAAGCAAGCAGTTGTAAGCTGAAGTTTAGTGGAGCTAAGTGAGGGCAGCCAGCAGAGCAGATGTTATTGCCGGACACAGCAGGAAAGTTTCATTTCATCGGGCTCTGGTAACGTGGTGGAAGAGGGTTGGCAGAAATAGAAAAAAATTCTCTTCTGTCCAAACAGGTTCCAAATTTCTTGCATACCTTAAGAAAACAAAACCAGTGCAAGAAACTCATATATCCAGTTGATGAGTGTCTAGTTAATAGAGTGATAGATGTCACATAAAGGGTCTGGCAGGTTTCAGAAGGACCTTCCCTGTGGCTGCTGCGGCCTCTGGATGTGGTCCCCAGCTCTGTGGTTAGCTGTGCTGAGGACACACGATGAGTAAGAGGACAGATTGTGCAAGATGTTCTCCATGCTTCTTCCCAGGAGGAGAGAAGGGATGTGATCTTGTTTGACTTGGGTAAATGAGCAACCCACTTATTTTGCCGTGAGGACAAAGGCTGAACTTGGGCTCAGAAATGACAACAGTTCTCCTGGAAATCCTGATGAAAGAATCAATTCATAGGTTCCCTCTTCTTTAAGATAGTTCTGCTGGCCTAGACTGCTCTACAAACTGTGTTTTAATGGATCCAGGAAAACCTTGTTGTCCTTCCTCCTTCCCAACAAGAATTATGGGAAAACACTGGAGAATAAGCAGTTCCCATCTACTCACTTCTCCCATGCTTTGTCTGTGGGCCAGCCAAGGAGAGCTAACAAGCCCACCCATTTAAGAATTCCTCTCCTGTGTGAGGTGGTAACTCAAGGTGCAGCATGAACTAACTTTACAGGGAGAAAGTGTTTAACAGGAGTTTTCCCAAGGCCCTTGGAATTTTGGAGGAAAAATTAAAAATAGGTCAATTCTTTCTTTCACAATAAGATGATGCCTTTCTATAATATTATTAACTGGGCTTGTTTAGATGAAATAGGAAACACAAGCTAAAACAATCCCCTTTTGATCACTCATTCTAACAGCTGTGGATGTGACTGTAAAGCTGTGGGTTTGGTCAATAGTTGTGTGGATGTTTGTGATGATTTCTGTTTATCCTTCATGTACAGGAAGAAATATCCAGGAGCACGTGTGGTAGTATTTCTGAACTCTTGGTAATGTGAGACCTCCTTAAAGCAATCTGTTAAATCTTAGCAGAGAAGGGGGAAGAGACCATGGCTTTCTGTGTGTGAATTATGAGGTGTGTGGATTAGCAAAGGGAATATTAACAAGACTTTACTGTACTACTTCACACAGTGTATTAGTTGTTCTGTCAGTCTTACTGCTGCGGGAGGTCACCGAGGCAGATGTGTGAGTGGGCTGGGAAATGGGATGGGTCACTCTTCTGCCACAAGAGTTGAAATTTCCTTAAACCTGGCATCTGGTTGCTTAATCCAGGGCATGAATTAATAGCTTTGATTAAAAAAAATCTATATATTCCTCAATGAGTGCCTTCACAGTCAGGTATCTGAATCAAGGTGCTTCAGTGTAACTCATTTTATCTCATGGTTTTGGCAAACTTGACAAACAGCTTTAAAAAAATAGCACTTTTGGTTTGTGAGTCGTATATGATGCTCTTTACTGTGTTCCTAAGGGCACATCTCCTGAAAGTTTTCACTGAGTTTAGACCTGATAGAGCTGGGGGCTGTCCACTGGTGGGTTTAGGAGCCCAATTCAAGCTGCACATCTCTGAGATACCTTCCTGGAGATGAGGAAAGCTGTGCTCCAGAGGCTGTGCCGTTCTCTGTAAGAGCTCACATACCTCTAGCACAAGCCTTTCCCAACCCATAGGTCCAACTTCTCTGACCTACTTTGAAGCAGTTTAATGGGAATCTGTATCAAATAACTGGTAATGATGGCTGTGGGGGGAAACAAAATTATTTGCCTGACAATTGAGTCATCTTTGTTTCATCTTCCCACAGCTATTAATTTGCTTAAATTCTCCACATCCTTTGTATGGCAGTTGTCCTCCTGCCTCTGCTATTGATTCCCATATGCTTCTACCTCTGGACTGAAGTCTACTTGCATACAGTTGAATTCTTTTTCTTTTTTTTTTTCTCTTTTTCCTTGCTGCCGGGAAAATGATTTTGTTCATGTAGTTAATATATTGTCCCTTTTCACCACATGAGATCATCCACTTCCAGATGTCTTTTTGACTAGCTGTCAGTGATCCAGTCCTGTCTGAAGTTGGCACCCAAGTGTTCCACACACGGAAAGAAGCATGTGTTGGAAGGTATCGTCATCTGTTCGTAAGACACAAGTAATCTTTCATGTGCTTGGCATTTGTTGTCCTACAATTAGACTCCTCTCTTAAAGATAATAACTTAATTATAGGCTTTGCTTCAACACTTTAGTGGAATATGCTGGTGAATCATAGGTGAAAGGGGCAGAGGAACATTCTGCAGCTATGCAGGCCAAAAGTTGGGATATGACAGTCAAGCACTGCTCTTACCTTTTCTCCTTGATTGAAGTGCTGTTCCTGAGAAAAACTTCTTCCAAGTGCTTCCCTGATGACTAAAAATGCATTTAATGAATAATTTCCCTACACTGTTTATATAAATTGTAGTGTCTAATGGCAGAAGTATCAGTAACATGGATCTTCTGGAAAAGAAATGTGCATCATTTGTTTCTGTGGAGAACTTTTCAATATAAAAAGAAAGAACAGACAGAAAAGGGTTACTCAGCAGTGCCAGGAAGAGAACTCACCAGTCCTGTTCGCAGGGGCTGATTTCCTCTGGGGTTACAGGTACAAACCCTGACCTGGAGGAGGAAGAGTGTGGTTGTACACATTCCTCTGGCAGGCTTTAGATCTCCCGAGAGAAATACTGATGGAAAGCATCCTGCAGTGGCCACAAAGTGAGACCTAGGAGGGGATGTAGGTGTGACTTCAGCTGCTAAACTTCACTAACTGATTCAGAAAATGGACAGGCTGCACACCTTCCGTTTCTTTTGCTTTCATTTCCTCTATTTTGGATTTTACACTTCCCTGGATACATATTAGCTTTCCAAAGCAGGCAGAGAAATGTTGGGTTTTGACTTTTATGCCCAGGTGTGTCTTTAGCCAGCACTACCTTATCTTTGCTCTGGATTGCTCTGAGTTGCCTAGCTTTCACCTGTGAATGCCTCCCTTCAGGGCCTTCCTTCCTTGGCTGCAAAAGTAGGCCAGAGACCTGACTTTTGTCTCTTTAAACTGTCCTGATAGATCTGAGCACTTGTTACTTAGGCAATAAGTAATTGCCTAAATTCAGGCTTCAACTGACAGCTCTTGGCAATTTCTAACCACTCCTACTTGAAAATATCTACATTTTTCCAGCTGTTGTGCCCAGTACACACTTTGGCCAAGATCACATTTCTGAGAAGGTATATCCTCCATGGAGTGTGTAATGCAACATTTATCACTGGAGATAAAACACATTTGGGCTTTGTCTTCTGTTAACACACTCTTAAGCAGGCCAGATCCTCACCTGATAGAAATTAAAGCTGTTCTGTGCAGATCCATGGAGAAGTGCCAGTTGACACTGGCTAGGTCATATCTGTGCATTGTTAATCAGGGCTCAGATAATGTAGAAACGTTGTTCCTCAGCCAGGAGATAAATAGCTAAATAAGATATAAACCAGTAATGAGTGCAGTAGGCCAGAAACACTGATGTGGAAATATCTGAGCTGTAATTGTTGGCTGTGAGAGAGTTTGATTTCCTAGAGGCCAGGTGGTACCTCCAGGCACAGGAGGTTAGTGCTGGGATTTAGGGTCAGCAACCCCTTGCAGGCAACATCAGGAGGTGAAATCTTAAGGCTTGTCTATGCCTGGAAATTAACCAAAACAGCTATTCCAGAGTATCTGGAATTGCTATTTTGGTGTGTTTCCAAGTACAGACTGCTTTGAAATGCTAATGCTAGAAGCTCTTTAGCTGTTATTTACAGTAAGAAACAAAGATAACAACCCACTAGACGCTTGAAGGAATGGGGGGATGTTTGGCATTAAAAAAAAGATGGGGTAGCTTTTATTTTATTACAGACAGGGTCTGACCATTTCTGGTTTGCACAAAGGACAAGAAGTTTTCTGGTTGTGCTCTGGAAGTTGATGTAGCTGTGTAAGGTGGATCTTCTACTGTGTAACAAAGATCTTTGACTGTGCACAGGCTTCTGCAGAAGGAGGCCTACTTCTGTTCTTGTAGCAGGTAGGACAATTAGTGATGAGAATAAATTACATCTAAAAAGTCAGGCTGAATAGCAGGAGGAAGTTTCTGCATTAAGGATAGGGCACTGCCAGGCTGTCAGGGAGGCTCCATATGCAACAACTGCACATAATTGAAAACAAAATAGAAAATAACTTTATAGATCAATGCAGGGAGAGCTGAAGTGTGCCACTTCTGTCTTCTGGATAGTTTCTTTGGCACTTGAATTTGAATGGGCATAAGAAACAAATTCCAGCAAGATCCTCCCTTCAGCCTGAAGGAGGGCTCTGGAATGTTTGGTCCATGTTTTTCCCTTGGCATAGGGGTTTTTATCATGGCATGTTTGACAAACTGTGCGTATTTACAGCTCTCTGAGTGAGCAGAATGGACACCGCCATTCCTGCAGCTTGACTGAGAGCTGGCCTGGGCCTGAAATACCTGCTTCAGCCAGGAAACTTGTCACAGGGTGCCAGGAGACACAGTCTGCCTGGGGAGGGGTTGTTGCAGAACGTCAGTCCCTGCAGGGCACCCTGTGCCTCTGTCACTGTCCATGAGGGCTTTCTTGGTGTCCTGGAGGGACAGCAGAGGAGCTGGAAGGCACAGACTCCATGGCATCCTTGTGTCCTCTTTGGAATTGTATGTCGAGGCTCGGTGCTGCCTCAGCTGCCGATACCCTGCCTTGGGAAGAAGGACAGCAAGTGTTAAAAGGACTGGCGGCTCAAGGAAGTGTTGACTGTAACAGGTACCGTAATGATGAATGGCATGAATGGACAATCACTCCTGCCACAGCAAATAAACCCTGTCACATGGAATCCGGCGTTTTCCAGGGAAATCAGCTTTCACTGCGGGCTGCCAGCACCAAATGAGCTTCATAAAGCACCTGCAGATCTGAGCGTCAAGCAATTATTCCACTATCTTGCCTAAAAACAAAAAGGGCCCTGCCCTTCGGTCACCCCCGACCTTTTCCAGCTAACATAAACTAATTATATTTGCGGCTGGAGGGGGAAGGGGGGTAAAACCCACCCCCCAAATCTTCCTGCGGGTCTTGCGGGGGCAGTGCCGGGTTTGCGGGATGTCTTGCGGCCCCTTCATCAGCTCATAGCGGTGGGGAGCACCTTCGCTCAGGCGCTTAAAGACATCCGGGGGGGCTGAGCCCCGGGCCGGGGAGCGGGGATGGGAGCGGGGCTCAGACCCGGCCGCCCCGGGACAAGAGCGCCTTTGTTCGGCATCACTTAGCAGCAATTACAGCCCGTCAAAACAGTTTTTGTTTTACGACAACGTGTTAATGGGCCCACGGTTGGGTGTGAGAAGTAACCCAAGCCGCATGCACTGAAGCAAGGTTAGAGGTTAATTGAGACTTTCTAACACAGCGCATGAGATTTTTGCAACCTTTTGCAGCGAGGGAAGTGGGGAACAAAAAGGAGATAATGTGATACAATTAGTTGGAAAGCACGAGGGTCAAAATTCCCACATGGAAAGGAAAACTGGCCAAGTGAATCAGGCCAGATGGGCCACCTGGACCATAACGAATGCCAAAAATAGCTTCAGTCCTTAGTCTGCTGGATGAGGCAGTAGGTGGTATGTCTGTCCTTCACAGTGGATTTATTAAAAAAAAAAAAAGCAAGGCCAACATTATAAACAGCAGTAGCCTGTTGCAATTTGTATTCTAGATCCGTGGTCATTAGTGCAGCTCATATTTTTGCTTTTATTTTCTTTATTACCAAAGTTATGTGATTTTAACCCAGCATCCCTCTTCAGTCTTGTTCATGATACTGGTCTGCTGATAACCCTTGGGCTTCCCACCATTTGTGTTGTTTTCCCCACTGCAAACCTCTGGAGCATTATTAACTAACTTGTTTTAACTTTTGAAGAAGGTCTTGGTTTCAGGGCTCTCCATGGTCAGTGTGAAGGTGTTTTGGTGTACCCGAAATAACCACCTTGCTCCCTGCTCACCTCCCTCTGCAGCTGGTGTTGCATCTGGAGCTGGGAATGATACAGGTTATAGTGCCCAGAGATGTGGCTCTGGGTGTGCTGTCCCTGCAAGATCCCAAAGGATAACCTCACACATCCTCTCACTCCGAGCTGCTTCAGCTGCTTCCTTTCTTCTCTGTACTTTGTCATTTCCAAGACCTCTGCAGGGTGACACATGTAGAACAGGAAAAAACTTTCTTGCATTCACCTCCCAGCTTGCACTGGAAATGAACTGCGAGGTTGACTGGAAGTGCCAAGTCACTGCTGGCACCTGTTCAGCGCTTATTTGTTTTCCTAGAGCCACCGTGATTAGTTTCCTTCACTACCATATAAGCTTCCTCTATTGAAGCTGAATCATCTGCTGCAGGTGCTTGTAGCTCCTTTTCTGTGTCACATCCAAATGTTTGGGGGAAGCAGGATAAGGAATGTGACATAGGGGAAGTGCCACCCACCTCTGCTGTCTTTTCCTTGCCCTAGCAGCCTGTACATGCTGGCGCTGCCAGCCCTCGGTGGCTGCCTTCACCCTCCAGTGGGCTGAGCGAGGCTGATGTCTAACGAGGAGCTGCTGCCAGCCCTGGGGTACCTGCTTCAAGGTCAGTGGAGCCCAGCTGGGCTTCATTAATGAGGACTGGCCTGATGAGGAAAGAGCATTGGCAGGGGGACAATGGCACTGTGCAGCCTTCCGAGCTCCAAGCACCAGGTCGGCAGCGAGGGAATAGCAACAAGTTCATACAGCAGCAAATTGCCAAGGCTGAGCCCAGCTTTGCTGACCCTGCCCCTCTGCTTTTCCATCTCTCCTTCCTCCTTCATAGGCCTAAAAGCAAATGTGGGGAGACAGAAGGGGTAGGAGGAGAAAGGCAGTAGAAAAACTCTAGGAAAAGTGAAGGGGAATAACGAGGGTGGGAGAAATCAGCTGGAATTTTGTGTCTGTGGATTACCCAATGTACTCGGTCTGATTCCAAAGTTCAAAGTGGCCTGGTGACTGCACAGAGAGGAGAAATAAAGGCGACTTGAAATAAAAGCAGAGACCAGTCATTCAGAAGGGATAGATGAGGGGGATGACTGTGACCTGGAGAAGCCTGGCTGTCCTCAAGTGGGGCCTTAGAGCACTGCTTAGTACTATAAGTTGTATTCAACAACCAGACAGTTCTAGGAACAGGGAATCTTCCACAGGAAATGTAGTAAACCCCTAAGCTTTCTTTCATGGAGATCCTCACATAGACCAATCTTATAGATCTGTGTTGATCCACTTTCCTGTGCTGTAAATGTTCCCAAAGCAAGTGTTCTTCAGGAGATGCTGTGGTGAACTCATTGGAAGGGTGTCCATGGTACATAATGATTCAGAGCCTATGCTCACTGAAATTACTTTTCTATGCAGGTGTGAATCTCAAATGAACACTATCCCCAACTTTCCCTCGCTCTTCCACTGCTCCAGCCTGCACAAGCTGTTGTTTGTACATACTCGGTAGCTCAGGAAGTAAAAATGCAATAAAGCAAAGGAAGCTTACAGGAACCAATGAGGATTTATTTTCCCTTAGTATGAACAACAAGGTTTACCATTTTTGCTGTTGTTGGTTTACTTGTGGATGGGTTGGGGTTCTTTCCCTTCTCTTTGAAGCATGTGAGATTGGCTGCAGCTGAAGGTGGGGTGTTAGGTGTCTGACACACATATGCTAATGTTACTGCTGCTCTTAAGCAAACTTCCCAGTATCTATCTGTCTTTTGCATGGGTTTGTGGGAATTTGTACTGAAAGCCTTGGAATTTTCCCCATTATGCTAGGGGGCTTCTATTTTTGGGGGATGTGGGATAAACTTGTGAGGGTTCTCCTCAGTTTGAGTCCTCTCTTGGCTGTTTGAAGTTTGCAGGAGATTGTCTTCTCTAGTCTGTTGCTCCTTCTGCTCACTGATTTTACAAATCCAGAAAAAAAAATTCAATCAAAACCACTTTTAAACAAATGTTTTGTGGACTCAGATTCTTGCCAATCCTGGCTATTAGGACAGACCACTTCAAATTTCTTTTCTCTAAATCTCTCCTTTCCAAGGTCAACTGCCTTTCCTTTGTGATTTGTTCTTCATTGCTGCATTAAAGACCTTCAGTGTTTCAACTAGAAGTGTAAAACAGAACCGGTGGCTCATGCTGTGCCGATCTCCCCAAACAGAAAAGAAAATCTTGTCTGTATTGAGCATCAAACTGAATTAACTTTGTGAAGCACGGTGTTGTATCTTTGCCTTGTGTGGCAGCTGGAGGGGTGGCTCCTAGTAAAAACATTGCTTAGTTTAAGCTGGTTCCTCCCATAATTTCTGGCTGGTAAAGACTGGCTAAAATATTATGGTATAGAAACAGAATATATTTCTGAGACTTGTGTTTCAAGCATATTTTGGCATTATAAATGGCTTTAGTTTAGGGTACAGCTACTGCAAGATGTGGTGTAGCTTTGACTTTCTGCAGTTCCTTATCTTTTGGGTGGAAGACTGTGTATGTTAGCTTTCTTTTGAACAGCTCCTTAGGTATTAAAGCCATATGATTTCCCTCATTTGTTGTCAGCAAAGGTTAAGAATGTGGTTTGAATAGTCAGCCAGTTAAGATAAAAACTTTTGAATTTGGAGCAGAGCACTGAAATGGGACTAATGGTCAGCTCATTTCTCTGCTGTGGATATTCAATAGTGGCTGAAAATTTACAATAATAAATATATTTTTAAACTTTGGGAAAAGGTCTAATAGGAAATAAAAATAAGGTTATAGAGCCAATAAAACACAGATCAATCAGAGCAAAATACATCTGTTAAGTTCAGGGACTACAGGGATACCTCTGTTGCCCTTGATTTGCCTGCTTCTGGAATGAAGTCTTGGCTCCATGAGTTATTGCTACTGAGTGCTTATGTTTTCCCTGAAGATCTTTTTGGAAACACTTCTTGATTGCCAGAATCAAAAAATAAGGTGAAATTTCAAAATTTAGAAAAGTTTGATCAGCTCTAACAGGATAAAAATAGAAACAGAATGACATATTCATACTAAAATGATTAATGCCATTCACATTGTTTTGTTGGATGGGTTGTTTTTTTCTTGGTTGGTCAGGGTTGTTTTTTTTTTTAATGCTATATTTTTGATAATATTGGGAGTTTGGCCTTTTTTTCTCCCCAAGATGATGATCTGGTTGATTTTAAAAGTTATTCCATGTGGATGGTGCTGTGAATGAGAGGAGAGGCCAGTGTATCACTGTAAAAAAACCCAAAAAAACAAACAAAAAAACCCCCTAACAAAAATCCCTAAACAAATAAAAACAAAATGAAGCCCCCACCAAAGCAACCAACCAACCAAACTTGAAACAACCCCCAAAAACCACCAACCCAAAGCAGTTCTTATATCCAGCACTGTACCATGATGCTACTCTATGGAACAGGTGGGAATATTGCACCAACAGCATTGCTTATGCATTTGTCATAGGCATCTTCTGTGGAAACTCTTGCTTGAACCCCTGAAAGCCAAGTGTAAGATAAAAAGCAAGGAAATCACATTTTCTGAGGGATAGGAGTTTAAAGTCAGAAGTCACTGACAGCTGCACTTTTAAAAACCCCAGGCAGACCTGACAGCCCCAACGCTTTAGTTTGAGGTGTTTCCAAACACACCATTCCCTGCCCGTTGCCTCCCTAGGAACAGATGGAAAGTGTTACCAGTAAAGCACATTTTCATAGGCTTTCTGGTTCTCTTTTACAAAAGCCTTACAAAAGTCTTCAGACAAATTAGTGCCTGAAGGTAGAGGAAATCTTTAGGAGCACAGGAGAAGTGCTGACTCAGCCTGTTCTCTGAGCTGTGTCCGAGGGGAGCTGCTTTCCGCCTTCAGCATTTCCACCATGGATGGTGATTCCTTCAGAATCAATTACATTGCTCTCAAATGTCTTCTTAAGTTCAATGAGTTCAGTTAAACCCTGATAGTCACTGACCAGCAAGAGTTCAACGAATGGCAGAGGCAGAATGGCAGAGGCAGCCAACAAAAGTCAACGTATCACCCAAGGAAAGATCATGTCAGATAAGCGGGATCTCAGCTGGGATATGCTCTCCTGCAGTTTTCCTGCCTTTAGTCTCATGCCTCTTGACCCTTACGTTGCTGAGCCAGGCCTTCTCTCAAGTTTGGTGATCCCTGTTTGGAGCAACTCCAGTGGTGCTCTGGACTGTGAATTTCTCCTGACAAACACAAATATGTGGATATATAATAAGTTGAGACCTACAGCATCTCTGTCACAACCTGCTTTGGTTTCACCAAAAGCCCAGAGATGCTATAAGGGTGATCTGTTTGTTTGCTTATTTTTAGAACTTTATTTCAAACTTCAAAACCCTTAATCTTCAATTAATCACTGAGCAAATTCAGGTTTGAGGAAACAAAGCTGATTTGAAATCATAGGAGAACCGAAAGTAGAAAAAGCCTGAAATTTCTTAATTAAATCTTTGTATGTTCTAGAAAAGTCAAATATAGCTGAACTAAGTTTTTCAAAATACGTTCAAAAATTGATTTCCAGGTTTATATCATTGTCTCGGTTTGAAAGTCATGTCTCCCAAGGAAGGTGGGAACTTCCCTTGGAGTGGAAAAATATGACCCCCTTCCCTCCGAATTATTATAAATTTGAAATTAAAGGGGCTTTCAGGCAAAGGTATGGGAAAAAGAATAAAGTTCTTTACTAGTGGGTATGTATATGTATAATAAGGCAAACCAACCANTTAATAGGGTCCCAGTGCGTCAGCCACTCCGATGAGCAGAGCCTCACTCACAGTAAGGAAGAAGCAGGACAGGGCTGGGCTCTGTGGTGGCAGCGAATTCTACCCGCAGTAAGCAACAGCTCAACTGTTCTCCAATGCCAACAGCAGGAGAGTGAGAGGAGCGGAGCCCAGCCCCTCACCACACAGCCAAAATCTCCGGTGTCTCTGCCATTCCAAAGAGAAAAGCCCCCAGGTAAGAGAGGACCAGCTGCACCCTTCCCACACCTTGGCCATTCCCTGTGTCTCTCTTATGTACCAGTCGTTATCATCTCTTAGCAACAGATGGGATAAAATTCCATGAGAGAAAGAAAGAAAAGGAAAAATCCTAACCCCCAACAATTGTCTCTGCCGAATTTCCACTCAGAGTGAATTTTTATCTTTTTATATATATATGTGTGTATCCTTATTCTTATATTAATTTATTAACACATTTAAGCAAATGTATTGATTTAAGCAGTTCTATCATGAGGACTGTGCATATGCTGAAAATCAAGGATGTTCTTAAATCTTCTGCTATGATAAGGAGGGAAATGCTTCATCCCAAAAGTAAGTTTTTTATTGTTTTTTGATAAGTAAATATCCTGAATTTCCTTAATTTCATGTTGGAGGGGTCTGCTTCTCTGAGAATATAGATTGTGATGGAATTAAATCTCTGTGCACAGTGGAATAGTGGTACTAATATTGAAATAGCTGAGGAGGATGATCTGGTGCTCTCTGATTTGTAGCCACATGACTGCAGCTAAAGGGAACTGTGGCTGGAGGTGTGTCCTACCTTTCAGGCTATGATTTCACGTGGTCCTTCGAATGGGCTTAAATTTCTTCATATAAATGTTGAAGATTGGATGGATGACTTCAGAAAGATGATTTTTGCCTTGAAAGTTCAGCACCTTCTTGAGCACCAGATTTGAGGGCATAGACCCCAGAGATGGGATAGGGCCCAGTTAAAAAGATTGGAGGTGGGTCTTACGTGGAAAATTGTGGCACATAGGAACAGGAAGAATGAAGTCTTGGAAGAGTGGTTTTTTGGTAGAATGTGCCTAAAGGCAGATTTTAAAGGTGAATATTTGAGTTAGTAGTGAGCACATCTGTGAGCTGGGCAGTTTGGGTGCTCAGAGTGCACAATCTGTGGTGTCTCATCTCAGGATTCATGGCGCAGAGCCACAGAAGCTGCTGCTTCTGGGTATGCCTTGGGTCAACCACTGGCTACCAGAGTTTTCTGGTTCCCTGCCTACAGCCATTACTATAATAACTGGATCAGAATTCCTTTATTTAGCCAGGCTGGTGGAACACAGCATCCAGGGAAGCAATCTGTCTGGTTTTCCTGGTCATCTCTCTGACTTCTGAAACCATTTGTGAATAAATCAGTACAATATTCCGTGGTTTGCAAAAGCTTGAGCTAAGTAGGATGCATACAAAAGGGAAAGGAAATAATCTCTACATCCCCTTTCCTGATGGATTTTGGTTATGCTGAAGAAAAGAAACCTTGGTATTGTAAATCCCTGTGCCTGTTTAGGTGACTCTGATATTCCTGTTTCCATATGGAAGGTGGTATCACAACCCATTTTTGCTTTTATCATTCTGTAATTTTCAAAGCTTACCAAATTTTGCAAAAGCAAAAGAGGCAAATACAAGGCACAAAAGAAATTCTGTATCTTTCAGCACTATCAGACTGTCCAAAACCTCAGAGCTGTTTGATATAATGTAAAAAGTCCCTGAAAAATAGAGCTGAAAAAGTGGGAAATGATAAGAACAGAATTTGCTTTAAGTGAGAAAAGGAAAAAACGTAGGGAAATAGAATTGAAGCATACATACTTTAAGAAACTGGGATTTATTTCTGGTTTTAAGAAACAGCCTCAACATCTTATTCTAATTTTTTTTTGGTCTCCCTTATGTGCACTTGAATCTTAGGAAGCCAAGAAGGAAGGGACTGACCCTGACCTGCACAGCAGGGCTGTTTTGTAATATTGATATCAGACAGTGCAAATGTAGTTTACTGGATCTGGTAATCTGCATCTGTCTAGCCCAGCTGCCCTGATGGTCTTTCAGACAAGGTTGGATTGTGTTTTTCAGAGCTCTTCTGTGGCTCGGCTGCCTGCCATGGGTTTGGTGCAGGAATGGTGGAGTGAGCTCCTCTAGTTTGGGATATCAAATTGACCCCTCCTAACCTCAAAACCTTTTTAGCTCTACCAGCCACTGAAAAGTCTCCAGATAATGCTGACTCTGAGTGGTACCATCTGGACTCCATTTGAATCAAAAGTCGGAATGGAAAATCCTTGGTAACTCTCAGACCCAAAGGCCAAGGCTGGAAAGACAGAACCCACCACACTTGCAAGAAGGCAACTATTCCTGGTCTGTGAGCACTGATGTCTCTCCCTCACTGGTGACAAACCACCCCCAGATTCAGAAGTGTTTCATGTTGGGTTTCTTTTCCAGGGTAACCAGAAAGGCATGTGTGATTTATCCTTATGAGACCAGTTGGTAGAAACAGAAATAAATGTGTTTAGCAAACAGTATATTTTGAAATTAAGCTTAATGTATTTTTAAAAATTCTGCTTGATTTGGGTTTTTTTTTGTTGTTAAAATTGGCAATAAGAGCATGTACTAATTTTCTTTACCTATTGACTTTCTGAACATTTCTCTTTGAGGGTACAGGTAGCTGGAGTTTATAGCTTAAATCTGTTAGTTAAGATAAAATAAAAGGGTTTTATTAGAACTTGAACAACAATATTGCAGGACTGCCTGAATTAATTATTCCAAAGAGGAGATTTTTCCTCAAGGGTTGGTTTCCTCAGTGGCTGAGAAAGGAAGTGTTAACCAATGTTTGCAGCAAGTCAGGTCCTGTGTGCTCACTGCTAATCTTGGCAGGTTTCTGTGCACTGTGTATAGATGGTCATGTGTAGAGATGGGTGAACCTCAACAGGTTCTGGAGGTTCAGTTCTAATTATTTTAAGCACCTGAATGGTTGAATGCATATCTGAAGCACAGCAAAACCTCAAAGCCAGCTGGGAGGCTCCAGGCAAAGCCTCCTGCATGCCCTCAGGCTTGTACTAATGTTCAGTGCTCTCCAAACCTCCTGGGAGAGTTGGAATATCTTTGATAAGGCTCTGTGGAGCACAGGAGGAGCGGGATGTCATTGATGGGCATGTTCATGGTGTGGTTGGTTGACAGAGAACGTTCAAGGAAGTCTCACAGCTGCAGTGTGAGCTGGCGCAGGTGATGAGTCCAAAGGGACAGAAAGGGATCTCTGTTACTGTTTTTTCCAGGAACTGTCACAGGTAAGGGTAGTTATTAAGGAAAGGAAAGACCTTCCTGGGCTTTTCTCTCCCACCCCTAGTAATGGCCAGGATTTGGGCTTTACTGGGCTATTTTGTCATAATGTTGTGGTGCCATAACACCAATGGCTCAGTTCAGTCTACCCAAGCCTCTGGCTTCAGCCATGTGGAGAAATGACCTAATTCGTGTTGTGGTCAGTGTGGGTAGTAAAGGTGCTGGGGAATCAGGCATGGCTGGTCTCTGCAAAGCTGTCTCTGCTGAGCAGCTCGTTGTGTTTCTCCGCCTTAGCATCAGCAGATCATTTTGAAAGATACCTAAATCTGTGGGTGCTCTTCATGATACTGACCTGACCACACTGCACCTTGTTGCAGCTTCCAAAGGAGAACACACATTCCTGGTTTTTAGAAACAAAGCTGGACTTGTGTAGCCTAATTTGGGATGCCTCTAATGTTTTCCTTTGATGCTTGTTGTTTGTGATCATTGTGACTCATTTTCCAGCTAGAGTCAGAAGCTTTGTCTGAAAATGAGGCTCCCATAGTGTACTCAGTGACATCCAGCCCCACTTCCCAAACGTTCAGTTAAAATGGATCATAGAGAGAGAGCAGTACCATTAATCAGAGCCTTGGGATGGAAGCAGAACGGGGAGGACAATCCACGTGTGGCAGAGGGATGCTGCTGCCAAGCTGGGAAATAAAGTTACATTTCACAAGACTATCCTTCTTGTTGACATTCCAAGTATTATGGAAAAATATAAATGTAGTAAGCATCAGTGCTGGCATCCCTTTGTCCAGCACACAATTATCGTGGCTGATCCCTGAGGAAAAGGCAGAAAAAGCCAAAGCCAAATATTTTTATCTTGTTTACTTTTATCTCATATTAGAAAAAATCTTAACCATCTTTTTTGTGATGTAGGATAAAATAACACCACCAGAGCCAGGAGGTTTTCTGTTAATGTGAAAGTTATTTCAGGACTATTATGTTATCTAAATATAATCAAAATGTGCCTGATTATTTTTATCTGAACCCATTGCTTCCGGGCACTGCTCTGCAGAATAAATACAAGCCCAGAATTTAAATAATAGTTCTTTTCCAAGAAGACTTCAGAAAACTTTCCTGGTCATTTCATTCACTTTTATATCTAGTTCTTCCCAACCTTTTCTTAATCTGCAGTAATTTTAGCTGTATCTGACATTCTAATGTAATGCTATGGTATCCAGCTGACATTTGATCTCTGGTATGGCCAATACTATTTCTGCTTCACTTCTAATTGCATTAGGGAGGTCAGGTGAGAGTCTATACCCATCCATATCCACAGAATCTGAGGAAACCCCACAGACTCAGTTGTTTTAGGCCAGGTGCACATTGAACTGAGCAGATTCTGGGATTCTCCAGCTGCAGAGTTTTACATGTGGGGCTCCTGTAGGTTCCCCACAAGTTAGATGCTGTTCCCCTGTAATGTTGGTGGATGTGTTGGCAGGATTGGATGAATTCTATCTCCTGGAGCAGCTTTGGTGTGGAGCAGGTTTTCCTGTGCTTTAGGATGCTGGGAAGATAAAACAGCTGAGGACTGTTGCACATTCTTGGTTGCTTGGTGATGGAGCCCTGTCGGACAATGCCAGTGGAGACTGCTCAGAAAGGGACACTGAGGCATTTGCGTGACCCGGGGCAGTGCCATGCAGGGTGACAGTGGCACAGGAGGTGAGTCAGCACCCCGGGGATCCATGGCCCAGACCACGGGTCAGCACCATGAGAACAGCACACTTTGGGATGCCATCAGCAGAAGCACCTCATTAAGCAGAGCACCGGAGAATGATGACAGCAGAGGCAATATTTTCAATTCCCGGGAGAAAACACAGCTTCCACACAAAACCTCCTGGCACTCATTCATGGAAAAGTAATATCTTGACCAAGATTTTTGCATAGTCCAACTTTTCTGGGCAGTTTTCTTGTCTTCCAAGCCTAAAATGCCCTCTTGAGTGGCATCCCAGTGACTCTTTGCCCCTGTAATAGGAGCCATCCAGGAAGATTGTGCTTCCTGCTCCGGATTTGCGGTAGCAGCGCTGTGAATGAGGATCACAAATCCAAGAGCAGCTGTTGCTTAACGCTGCAGAACAAGACAAGGTGTTGGGTTTGGTCCAGGCCTGATGTAAGTGAGGCTTGCAGGGCTTTCAGCATTGTTGAATTTGGCCTATTCTTCTAACTCAAGAACGGATTGTGCTGCTTGCTTGGCCGTCCCGGTCCTTCATCCTGAGCCAGAGGAGTCTAAGACTATTTGTGGAATCTGAAAATGGAATCCTGGCCCTTTTTGACTCAATGGGCATTTTGGTGTTCACTTCCACAGGGCGGAAATTTCACCCTGAGTATCCCAGATGTCAGGATAATTTTCTGGTTTTGTGATTCTCTGTGGAAGATGTTAGATGCTGTTTTCCTTAGCTCTGCTTGGGCATAAGGGACCTGCCTGGATTATTTTAGTTGGCAAATACATTTTTCCAGCGTCTGTGGCAGAAATAGCTCTGTGCATGAAGTGCCAGGCTAAGTAGCTCCTGTTAAGTAGCCCCTCTGCAATTCTGCAGTTAACACCAGCTGCTACTGCCAGACCCCTTCTGTGGGCTGTGAAATGTCCAGCTTTGTAGTGGCTGCTGCTGTTCTACTGCCTGTTTAAAAAAAAAAATAATAAATCTTGGAGATACAGCCTTTTTGGGGGAGGTAAAACAGGAATTGTGAAATCCTGGCACCAGCACAGGTCAAGGAAAAGCTTCAGTGGGTTGAAGCAGGATAATAAGAATTTTATCTGAGAAGTTTAATGGGGCTAAAAAGTCCATGTCCCAGTCCTGATGTGGGCTAACACTTGACATTCCCTTTGCTGGTGTTGAAGCAGGAAGCATCAGGAGTATGGGGGTTTCCAGCAGGAAGATGCAAAGGGCTTCAGGGTTTTGAAATGTTTCCATGCTGAATTCAAGGAAGGAAGTAGGGATGCAGTCTTAGCAATAAGTAAACTGGGTTTAAGTATTATGCTGGGCTTTGGGAGGCTGGATTCATTCCTGGTATGACTTAGGGCAGTCACTGCAGACCAGAGCTTTTGTAAAGCACATGTGACACTGTGGACATCTCAGAAGTGATTTTGAGTCCCAGCTCTCGTGCAAATCTGAAGGATTTAGGAACCTAAACACTCCTGAAAACCCATGAAGAACTCTTATCTCCTTCTTACAGCATTTAAATAACTTTATGTGCTTATTTTATCTACAGAACTGCCTTCTTATTCCTTCATTCCACACCTCTGAACAGGATGCAATCTTTGCATCTCTCATCTCAGGTTTGCAAGGTCCACACTAGAAAATAAAGCTGGCCAACAACTCTCATGAAGACAAATGGTCCATGAAGAGCTCATGTCTGTGTAACTTCCCTACCCCAAACCCCAAACCAGGTCCATATTGCTTATTGAAATAGGGTCAGTGGTCCAGCGGGGTGTCCTGATTTATCAGCCTTTTGGAACTTCTGCTTGGGCATCAGGGTGATCTTGTGAATCAAGAGTTCTGAGAGTCTCTGTGCTGCAGTTCTTGCATCCTATTCTACCGAGGTTCGCCTGGAATCAAAGAATAATTATTATTGTTATTCTTTGGGTTTCTTAATTTTTAGGTCACAGTGCTCATTCCACAATGTTTCATGTGCCCAGTTCCCAGATGAATTAAGGGTTTCTTTTCCATTTCATAGTGTTTTGTAGCAGTTAATCTTATTTTTAAAGCATCAGCACCTGTCCCATGACAGCTTCCTTGCTCCCTCCCCCACTTCTGACACAAGTAATTAATTTATTGAGGTATTATTGTATTTCATAGCTGAACTTATTTTTGAAATTTTTTTGGAGAGGACCTAAATAAATCAGTAGTTCACTCAGCAACACCATTAATGTGGGTAATAAAAGAAATTTTATAAATTTGTCACAGACCTTGAAAGTGGTGCCAAAACCTTTTAAATCCACACACCACATCCACTTTTCTTCCATACACCTCTCTTGCCACACTGGTCACATTTTTGGTGTCTGTGACAGGGTGGCTCCAACACTGAGGCAGATTTTAATTCTTCATAATCCGGCAAATATCCAAAGCCCTAGACCTGTTGCCCAGATGACAACAGGCTGTAAAACCTACCAAGTTCAGTTCTTTAAAACAATTTGTAGTCTTTAATTGAAGGACTGAAATAAATTAAGTATACATTAAAAACCCTCCCAGAAAACAACACAACAAAAAAAAAAAACCATTTTCTTGTTTTTAACAAGAAGAGTGCAAAATTTCAGGTCTCATTAATACACAAATACTGTACTCTTTTTTTACTACACATAACAAACACCATCTTAATCCAGGCTCATTCCTGAAAGTATTTTTTTGAGAAATAGCTGCTTCCTGTGAGGAGGGAAGATCCCTTTGCCAAGAGAGTTGTCCACACTGCAGAATACCAACATAGAGGTGCTGCTTAAAATTAGGGGACCATAACCCTAAATAAACCAGTTGGGGTATTATGGAAAGTGTATGTTCTGTGGAGGGTCCTTATGGAAAAGAATTGATCAGGAAATACCTTTGCAATCAAAATAAGAGTGCAGACTGGGGATCTGGATAGGGCACATCCCAGAAAGACAAGGGGCTTCTGGAGAGGATTCACCATAGGGTCAAAAAGGGGTCTGGAGTATCTCTCTTATGAGGAGAGATGGGTCTGTTTAGTCTGGAGAGAAGAGGACTGAGAGGGGATCACATGAATCTGTGTAAATATCTCAGAGAGGTGCCAAGGAAGGTGCCAGACTCTTTTCAGCGGTGCCCACTGACAGGATGAGGAGCGATGGCCATGAACTGAAACACGAGAAGCTTCACCTCAGTGTGAGGCAGAACTTCTTTACATTGATGATGGCAGAGCACTGGAACAGCTGCCCGGAGGGGCTGTGGAGTCTCCCTCTCTGGAGACATCCCAAATCCACCTGGACACATTCCTGTGTCACCTGCCCCAAGTGCCCCTGCCTGGGCAGGGGGTTGGACTGGGTGATCTCCACAGGTACCTTCAAACTTGAACTATTCTGTGATTGTGGAGATGACATGGAGTATTTCAGGGCAGTAATACCAACTCTGTGTGGCTGCTCTTCCTTGCCAAGCTGAACCCTTTTCCTTTGCCCATCCAAACTCTCCCTGTGCCTCATTTGCAGCCTCTCCTGCTGTCAGTGATTAAGGCTGTTCTGTAGCTGTCAGGATCCTTCGCAAAGCCCTGTGGGCCATGAGGAGGCTGAAGCTGAACCTTCCTCCTCCAGCCTTGGTGCCCACTTTGGAAGTGCTTCCATGCATATCTTTGCAGAGCTTTTTGTGCTGTTGCAGAGCACTTTAAAAGCAGAGTTTCAATCAGTTTCATGGATGGCAGGCCAATAAAATCTCTGGCCAAATCTCAGGGACAGCCAGTCAAAGTCTTTAATAAGAGGCAACTTGAGCTGTAGCTATGGAGAGGATTGGGACAGCCTGCAGAGCTCCCCTGAAGCCTGTTAGCAGCTGAATGGCTCTAGTGTTATCTCTTTCCAGTGCTCCATGCCTGTTCAGGCTTTTATGTCTTTCCACTGAACAGCCAGCTGATCATAACCTACAGGATTTTATTTTAATTTCCCAATAGGGTTTTTGTTTTTCTTGAAAAAATGACTGAGACCCAAAGGATTTTCCAGCTGGAATATAAGACCTGTCAGTTGGAAATACTGAGTAGATCTAAGTAGACACCTGTATAATACTTAGGATGTATTATGTGGCTGGAAAGGAGTGTGAGGGTGCAAGGAAAATGGAGGGGGTAGGAGAAGAACTTAAGGAGTCTTTTATGTCCATAACTGGTTTTCATTTTTCCTTTTCCTCCCTAAAAGTAAGTTTTATTTAGCAAAAATGGTCAAAGGTAAGTAATATTGACAATAAATTGGAATGTTCAATGACAGTGGAATTTATGTTGGACCAGGATGTGGTGATGCTGTGCTGAAACTGATGCTGTCACTATGGCAGAGGGAGATTTTGGGAAAAGCCACTGGTACTGGATTATGCCTTTGCCTCAGTGGACATCCCCATTATAAGGCATTTCCATAACTGACAGCCTGCATCAGCTCAGCTCTTTTGGGTGGCTGGGAAGTGAAAAAGTTGAGTTTTTCTCTTCAAGTCTGAGGAAAAAATAACACAAGAGTTTTGTAATAATTATCACAGTGGAATCCAAACTGTAAAACTTGTCCAAATACTCATGTTGGTCCTGACCACTAAACTGCTTTGTTAAGTTGTCCAGACATATTTAGGTGAACCTGGATCTTTCCTTTACCGGTCGTGCAGGTAAACAATACAAAAATTCAGCTTTACCAGTTTTATTTCGGTGTGATCAAGGGCTTGTTCTTAGTTTCAGTATTTGGTTGAACCTGAAATGTGAAGAGAAATTAGGGATTCAAAAGCACAGAGGACTGAACCTGAAGGAAATATTTGTACAGTCTGCTGTGACCTGAAATCCCTAAGCTTTGCACAGCTGTAGAAAGAAATTCATTTTGGAGTCTATTATATTCAGACGTGACTATAAAACACAACCTCTCAAGTGCATGTCCCAGGAATAAAGAATTAGATGTTTAGGGAATGTGTTCAAATATTATTTATACTTCAATTCATCAAGCAGAAGAAGTAAACTGAAAGTCTGGGCTGAGATTTTTTTTCAGTTTGTACTCAGGTAAAAAGTTTATGATGTTTTATAAGTGGAGGGCACAGAGGCAATTTCCCTGCATGGTGCTGGAGAAAAGGGCTGTATCTTTTGTTGCAGCTGGGCCCTCTGACTGAAACTTGTCCTCTTCCATAACCAGGACAAAGCTAAAAATAATTGTACTTGGATAATGGATTATGAAATAATTATAAAACATTTTAAATTATAGCAAAATCAGCATGGGTCTAGAGATTAGCTGCAATGCCAAGACCTAAACCAGCTGGAATAATCTAGAACAAAGCCCTACTTTAACTTGTTATTTCCATGGTTTAAAAATACACCTCCTCACTACAGAGTCTTTGGCGTTGGTGGTCGCATTGCATCCTGTTGTTAGCACCTGGAGCCACGCTGGGAAAATCCGGTTCTTGGCACGTAGAAGCTAATGCTTCGCATTGACCTGTCGTTGCCAAATTACATGGAAAGCATTCTCTTGCCAGGTCACTAGAAATTAGATTAATTGTAGCACAGAAACCACAGGGAGGGAGAAAAAAAAGTAGTGTTTTGCCTCTGAATATCACTGTACACCTTGGTTGTGCAACAGCAGAGTCAGGCTGAAGCAGACTCACCGCGCAAGCTGCACAGAAATGTTTCCACTGCATCCACAGCTCCTTAGTGGTGGGATTCAGTATGGAAGTGATGAATGTGTTGGTTCAGTAACCACAGGGGCCATGGGGGCAGGATGATGAAAAGGGATATGATTGACATATGTAGATTTAATCAAGTGTCTGACAGCACTACTTTGAATTCTGTTTCCTTCTTCTGAAACAATTTTTGCTTAGAGCAGAGACCAGAATGGTTTCAGCCTCTTAGAGGAGGTCAAAAACATAACCAGGCCAAGGTCTTTGTGGAAGTGCAGAGCTGTGTTGTGCCAGGCCCTTGCTGGGGGCACAGCTGTGGAAATGTCCTTGTACCTTTATTTTCCATGGTGCCGTGTTTCCCAGCTCTGCTGGACACTGGCATTTTCCAGAAGGTCTGACCTCCTCCTTGTGGCCTTTCCACAAGCCCCGAGTCTCAGCTGCTCAGCTGAGCCAGGGCATTCAGCCTGGCTGCCTCAGCAAACCCTCACCACTGGGGCACAGAAACATAGGCATAGAGCACTCAGCTTTTTTTCTCCTCTCTGCTTTATGGGAAATCTAAACACCTTCTGGGCCACAGCCTCCAGGCAGCTCTTACCAGAGGTAGTTCATGAGACTGAACAGACAAATTCCTCCAAATATCCTGTAGAATATTTTCTCAAGCAGAGGAGAAGCCCTGCTGGGATATTTCACCAACGTTGACCATTTCTTGTGTGTTGAGTGGGAAGATTTTCAGGTGTGCTCAG
This sequence comes from Illadopsis cleaveri, assembly GCA_013399915.1. Classification (NCBI taxonomy): domain Eukaryota; kingdom Metazoa; phylum Chordata; class Aves; order Passeriformes; family Timaliidae; genus Illadopsis; species Illadopsis cleaveri. Next base: position 233,474 of record VXBB01009081.1, on the reverse strand, counting down.
CTTCACTGCCCTGAGCTTTCCCACTGATTTCCCAGGAGTAAGTTAGGTCTGTGTCTGTGGGCTCTTCACCAAGACAGGCTGGAGAGGTGACAGGCATGTCCCTTACAGAGTTTGCAGAGCTGGGAGGCAGAGGCTGTTCTCCACCCTGGCATTCCTGCCTGGAGACATGGAAAGTCTTGAAAACACAGGGCAGCTCCTGTGACTTGGTTTGCTGACTCTGAAATGTTGCAAAGCAGTACTTTACTGCTGGATGGTGATTTGGGATAGAAAAGATAGTGGCATGTGCTCCCATTTTATAGCATGCAGGAATTCCCAGCTATGCAAGGTCAAATGTAAGCACCTGACATAGAGGGAAGGAAGAGCAAGGAATGGCAAATAACCAGTAGCTTTTTTATAGACACAGTCACATTGGGCATGGAAACAGGTACTTCGTGTGTCTACCCACAAATAAAACATCCCAAGGAGCAATGCCAGCTCACAACAAACTAAATAAGGGTGTTAAGACTATTGAGAGAAAGAAGTGCTTGGAACATAAATGAATATTCATAAATATTTGCATGTCTCCTGTGCGATGTCCACCCATATTCCCATATGTTGTCCTTGCCTTGCATTAGGACGTTGATTTGTGTAAGAACTTGAACATTTAGCTAATCCAAGTCTTATCTCAAATAGGGAAAAAAACCCTGTCTTTAGTCAAATTTAGCAAAGAATAAATTTGTGGCCTTCTTTTGTTGTAGCTGATAATGGGACTGTTCTGAGGACACAAAAGAGCAAAGCTTTGGATGAAAGCTCTGGTCCCAGGCCCACAAGAGCAGGCCAGCCACTACCTGTGTTATACAGGAAGAAGCTAATGGAACAAAGTAGTTCAAATAGGATTTATTTATGTATGTATGTATGTATGTATTTATTTATTTATTTACTATACATGCTTGCAGTGTGGGCTGCTTCAGAACACAGGCTGTATTTTTCCTGTGTCTGTCATGAAAGAAATCAAACTCCTTTTCTATTGACATTGGCCACAAGCAGTGTCTGTGGGGCAGTCTCTCTCTCTAAGGCATTCCTCATGCAGCTATGGAAAGTCCTTCAAGGTTAGCTGTTTTCAGATGTAGAGTTAATTAAATGCACTAGGATACCATTAAAAAAATGACTGTTTCTCCAAAAGCAGCCAGCATATGGCTATAGCTGAAATAGGAAGAGAGAAGGATCTTTCAAAAAGCATGATTATAGCTTTCCCTATTTTCTGAAGAAAATATTTCCTGTTCTGCTAACAGACAGACTCACTCTTGTGTAAGATAAACCTATTTCAGAAAAAATACCTCAGTGACAGCTTGAGTCTGCTGGTAAATTCATGCTATCTCTGTCTGTGATGTAGTGGAGAATGTTGTTCAGAAGTTTGTGTCAGCATATGCTTGTCCTTTTGTGCCATCAGCCTCTGCTTCAGGAAGCTGTTGAAGCGCATGCCTGATTTCCAGAACATGAACAGTCCCATTGGTTTTGACCTGCAGTATAAAACCTGCACCTATCATAATTATTAGGATGCATTCCTGAGTCCTAGACATCCACTCATCCAATGTGCCCAACTTTATCACATCAACACCTTCCTTCTTGCAAAAAAGCACAAGAGCTGATTTCTTGCCAATAATTATAACTCTAGTTTGTTATTCAAACCTTTCCTTGGGTCTAGTCATTTAAAGGTCTACCTGATCACTTCTTGCATCCTGTTAAAAGCAGTCTACAAAATGCCAGCTGGGTGGATAAAATCACAGGCCTTTTCCACTTCCTGTAGTTTTTCCTTTAAGTCTTCAGTCTGAGCAAGGCACTAAGGCTTAATTTGGGCTTTGGGTTTTTTAGGGTTTTTTTTAATGAAGATAGAAGCTGAAGCCTCCTGCATAACAGATGATGCTTCTGTATTGTTGGAGGATGTGAATAATTAAAGAATGCATCATGTCATAGCTGCTGCAGCTGTAGAAAAGGGGTTTATTTGTGGCTGAATCCTTTTAGCTGCGACGCAGCACATGCGCGTGCGGTAGACTTTGGCAAATAAGTTGAAAACTTCATAATTAACTGGCTGTCAAAAATTTGGAAGCAAAACACAGGAGGTGGTTAGGAAATCAAAGTATGATGTGTTTTTAATCACAAAACACAAGGAAATTTTAAAAATTTATGAGTAATAAATCTATATTGTTGGTACCAAATGGCTCCCTTTGCAGTCCTTTAATGTAACACCTGCACTTCCTCCCTGTGAGTAACGACCCATTTTTGGACTGCCCTAGGAGCAGTGCAAGAGGAGGTTTGCAGGCTCAGGAGCACAAAGCCAGGTTCCCAGACTGAGCTCTGACTGCACTTTAGGATTCCATTTAAAGTCTGTTTGGTTTGTAATACAAATCGCTCCAGACCAGAGTTAATGTTTAGACCACAGCCACCTGAAATTTGCTTCAGGGCTGAAGCCCAGCCAGATTGCAAATGGAGGAAACACTTGAGGTTTGCTAAATACAGTTAATAGGGGATTAGAGGCTGTGTTTTTTATGGGAGCACAGGGAGGTCTGTAATAGGAAAAATATTAAAATGCAAATATACAACTTCAGCCAGGCTGAGCAGGATGCAGCTAATTACACTCCAGCCATCAAGTAGCTGTGCTTCCTTTCATTAAGCAAAAGGAAAATGAGAGGAAGAAGATATCAGAGCTAATACAGGTTTTGATGAGGAATGGTCTTTTACATCCAGCTGATGGGAAATGACCCAGTGACTGGGTGACTGCACTGGAAGTTCTAAGATTCCAGCGATGATACCTGTCTGTCTGCTGCTGATTTGTTACATGCACCAAGACTTGAGCAATTTTGTTTTCCATTTCCTTTTTTAATGTTTAGCTGCTTGGAGCCCCTCCACAAAGTGTGTGTGTGTGTTCAATGTCTCGTGCAGTTGAGGTGTGGGTGGACCCATCATATGAGAATTTACCACTGCCCTGTAAATCATGGAGTGACTGGAAGGAACCTTGGAGGTTGTTAAGCTAGATGAAACAGATCAAGTGTAGCTAAGCCATGCCTACCAGACATTTGTCTTAGTGTTTTCTGTAAAACTCCAGCAAAGGAAATTCCACATTTCTGGGTTGCCTGTAAAGTGGTATTTATCTAAATTTTTTCTGCATAATTTCAGTGATGGAGATTCCACACTCCTAAGTTGCTTGTTCCAGTATTTCACCCCCATAGCTGAAATGTTTTTGTAATATCTGACTTAAGTTGTCTTTGCTAGAGCTTATGCTGATTCCTCCTCTTTCCACTGGCTATGAAGAACAATTAATCATTCCTCTCCTCTTAGAAGTCCCTACATATAGGAAGACATTTTGTCACATGCATTCCTCAGTTTCCTCTCCTCCAGACTAAACAACACCCAAGTCTTTATCCTCCCCTCAGATAGCAGGTTCAGAGCTGCAGCTGGCTATTAGAGTGACTTCTGTGTTGCCAAAAATGTGTGTAGCCCTGAGATGTTTTTCCAGAGCCAAGAGGATTTACCCTTGTGAAACTCTTAGTCCTGAGATTAAGAGGTTCAAAAGCTGTTGTGAACGTAGGAGACACGTCTCAGTTTATTCGAGTAAAAAAGGAACATCAGAAGACTCTGGGCAATTCCACAGGTTTTAGGGCTTGGATGTGAGGGAGAAACCATTTGTGTGCTTATGCAAACAGTTCCTAATGTGAAAAATTAGATTTTAAAGTGTGAGATTTAACTCAATAAATAAATTAAAGCCCTTTCTTGAGAGGAGGAACATGGACAGGGCAGAACTGGCCAGCTGGGTCGGGGAGGGAAGCCAAGGGCTGGCAAGGATTGGAAGGGACACAGTTGGGATGGAGCTATGGGATCCACTTTGGAAATATGCGCTTGCTGTGAAAAGCCCTTGTCTGTCACAATTCTCAACAACCAGGACTGGAGAAGTTTGAAAGGCTTTCTTGGCTGTTTTTACTTCTCTCCTCTCTTCTCTTTGACTTGCCACTCAATTTATTATTTTCTGGTCTTGTGGTACAGTTTGAGAAAAACAGACACTCCGATAAAAGTCAAAACTCCAAAATTCCAGACTCCACATTTTTATTCTCAGGGTAAAGAAGGACTGTCAGTCTTAGATAGTCTCACGTCTGATGTTTATTAGAAGAAAGAAGGCTTTTATTGAAAAAAAAAATGGTGTTGAACAAAAACTCCTCAAATATCAAAGGGCTGCTGCAAAACCTAGAGCAGCCTGCCAGAGATGGAGTGCAGGTTGTCCTGCAGGGACAGACTGTCACCACGATGTGTCCATCCCTGTTTATGCAAAAGCTGGAAGCAGGGGAGGCTTTTCTGCACCCGCAGCTGTCTCGGAGCATCTCCTGCTATGTACAGCAGCTCCTGTGGCCAACAAATTTTATGGGGCAGTGGCTTGGCTGCGTTTTTGTTCTTTCTGTAAACCCAAGACAGGAAATGTGCAAAGCAAAATGCACATGTGTATCTTCTTTGATATCCACAGGGAACACTCTTGCCTTCTGCCTGGTGCAAGAGGTGTTGGCATGAGAGAGATGATATTGCAAAGCCTTCAGCTGTCTTCTCAGTCAGCTTTTGAAGAAATCTGGATGATAGACATGATTTTGTCTGAAATTTTAGTATGACTCCAGTTATTTACACTGCCTTCCATGACAGAGGTGGGCAGTGTGATAACTTATTTTTAAACATTGGCTCTGAAGCATCTTTTGACTGGCCCACCTTTTCCATGTGAGAAAACAAAAATCAATCTATGGAAAAAGAGAGGATTCAGCCCCTATCCACTACTTTACGCATTAGTTAAAATTCTTCATCCTCTCTAGAGTATAGCAGTAAATCAGAGCCAAAGCCTTACTCATTTTAGTACTAAGCAAGGAGCTCCTGCAGTGATTAAAGCCAACCTGTCAGTGTAGTTATTCTGAGCTAATCACGCAGGTGATTCATCCACCTTGAGCAGCACTGGGAGCTGGGTTTGTGCTGCGTTTGGAGTTCTCTCTTCCAGCAGGGATAGCAAGCCAACTTTCAGGAGTGTTGAATGATTAAGTACCAGAGCTGATCACTGCTTATACCCCTTGTATCACAGACCCCTGTCCTCGGCTTTAGTTTGCAGTGGAGAATTGGCCAGAATTGTACATTGTTAGAAACATCCACCTGTGTAAACATCAGCTTTGTCTCCAGTATCCCTGTCCATGTGACCTGTTATGATGATCTTTGTTCTTCCAAAGACTTCTGAATAGGTGAACCTCACCTGCTAGATTTAGCTGAAAAAAGACATCTTCCCTGCTTTGCGTAAAACAGATAGTAGATCCCTGATAGCTGTTTAAGGAGAAACTCTTAACTGCAATACTAACACTGGAGTTGATTGTGTTGCACCACAGTAAAGGATCAGAGCCAGGAGAATTCCTAAAATCTCACTTGTGAAGTGAGTTAGGATTCAAATAGCTTGTGCTCTGTTGATAATTCATGCCCTGCTCCACTGCTTGCCATCAGGATTTAAATCAAATATTCCAGGCACACAGTAATTATTACTGTTGTTGATGATGGCAATGAATTCAAGGTTCCTCAGGGAATTGCGGTCATCCGCTTTGACCTGTGGTGTAAAACAAGCCAAAGAATTTGACCTTACTATTTTTATATTATTTCCCACCAAGTACAGGAACTATCAAAGACATTTATCTGGGGCTGAGCCATGAGCGCATCTTTTAGAAAGGCATCCAATCTTGATTTCAGATTCCAAGTGATGATAGAATTACAACACCCAGGAGAAGTTACTCTCATTTGTTTAAAAAAAGTGTTTCCTACTGGAGCAAGATGAGTTTCAGCTTCCAGTCAGGAGTTCTGCATGTCCTGTGTTCTACACTGCACATCCCGCTAGGAGCATTAGGATCTCACTCTGATCTGGATTTTATGGAATGTGAAAGAAAATTATTGGCATTTGTCTTAGGAAAAATCTAAGTAAACTCTAAATGTTACAGAAAAAATCACTGTTGATACTGGATTTGAGGTTTTTTTTCAAATTGTCTTTCAAAATACATCTTTTTAACCATGTGATAAAAAACTGTAATGAAATTTCAAAGAAAAGAAAATATAGAAAAATTATGAATTCTGGAGCAAAAAGCATCCAATGTTTTTAGCTGTGCTGGAATCATTCCAGTATTAAACACATTCAAATTGTCTGCTTATCTGTCACAACTTTAAATTTCAAAGTCCTGGTTCAAAAGGATTCCCTTATAAAGCAAATGCTTATTTGTGTACTTTGTATAAAAAGATAGGAGAAATTTTCTTTGTGTACTATGAACATTGGTGATTTGCACAGCTTTAAATCGTATAGAAAAAGCTCAAGAATTTTGAAAACATAAGAACTGATGAACAAGTTTCTGTTTCCCTCAGCAGTGATTTTATTTAGCATTTTTGTACTTAGACCATCCTTGTCATACTTCTCTATCTATAAGCAGCTTCCAAATATTTATTTCTGGAAGTACCCTCTAACACCTGAAGGGTTTAATTATTGTGATGAAGTAAAGCCCAATATTCATATGGTAAGAAAACAGTGGACTAGAAAGTGGGTGTTGGTAAAATACAGATGCAAATCCCAGACATTTTCCTGTTTTGTTCTGCTGTTGGATTTTCAGAAATTATTTTTCTAGCCATTTCCTTGCCCATTATTCTTAAAAAAGATTTTACTGTGTTACGGACTATTTATTTTGGACCACATGAAAGGTGCTAAGATGTTTCCTCTGGAATTTAAAGATTTTTTTTTCCTGTGGGGAGGTATGTTATTCTGCACCAAGAGGGAAGTCTGATGGGGAAAAGCTTATAAATAATTAATTCGACGAAAGCTAAAATATTGTTTACTCTTTGATTGTCTCCTGGGAGAGGGTGGGCAAAAATAAATCAAAACATTCCATTCTGTAGATTGCAACTTTTATGGATTTCCCATTGGTAATGTTTCACTCACTATGGTTAGAGACTTTATGTAACGGGGTATGTTAATATATATATAGGAAAGGTTTAGGCCAGCACGGTTTGCTTGATCCTGGACCAGTAAACACAAGGTTTTCTGTTTAAGTCATTGGTGCCAGCCACCCCTTTTAGCCTGTCTATTGAACTTCCACTGCAGCAGCCTCACTGAAGCTGTACCTGCCAGGCTTGTGACTAAAGAAAGCAGAGATCACACACTGCAGCATTAAACCACAGAAGGGGAAAACTTCATGGCTGCTCCTGCTGCTCTTTACTTCTCCCACCTTACCAAAAGGGAGGAAGTGGAAGGGGGGAGAGGAAAGAAGCCCTGTGGGGTGTGCACCACCTTATGTGATGGGCTGCTTTTCTTTTATCAGTGAGGAAATGAAGGGAAAAACCCCAGACACAGCCTCCTAAATAGCTGCTTCTTCCTGGCAGGTGTATAACTCACCCTCCAGAATCCTTCCTGTGTCAGCTGAATTCCTCGTGTTCATATTCCAAACAAAACTACTGCAGTTGTCTTCAGCTGTTGCCTCTTTTGGTGGTCCTTGTAGAGAAGCCAAGGGCTGGGATAAGTAAAGTCTTGTAGTTGAGAAAAAGGTTGGAATTTTTGGACTCTTGTCCTGTCTGTGCCATTAAATCCTGATGTGCATTGTAAACATCAAATAGAAATGTAAATACAGTTGTGTCAATAAAAGCACATGAAAATTGTGTAAGTGTGCTCTGAAAAGAAGAGTGCACAGAGCATCTTCCCCCTGAGCTAACACTGAGGTGCACAAGTTTCATTTGGGGTTCATCGGGGGAAACTGGAGGAAGGCACAAATCAGTCCATGTTATGAAACCTTGAGGATGCCATGGCCACACTTTGTGAAGGGGGAAGGTGGTGAATAATGCTGAGGATCCAAGTCCAAGCACTCTTCCTTACAGGGGTTGTTAATGTCTTTGCCAGCTGCTAGGGCTGATGTTGCCAGTGTGTTAACTCAGCACAGTTATGTATAGAGGGATTTCTTACCCTGTCAGGTCAAGGTTCCTTGAGTCTTTCCTTTTCTTTTATCTCTCCCTCAACTGTATTTGTGTGATTAAAGCATTTTTCTGGGAATCATCAGCAGCCACACTTCCTTGTAATCTTCCAAGACTTGCTCATCTGTATTGTTTTGTAAGCATTATGCAAAGTTTCAAATATTTTGAGGTATCCCTGGGTTGTCAATGTAAATCCTTTTGGAAAAGAATTTCACAACAAACAGGGAAGTGTTTTCCCTTCACATCTTTCTGATGGGTCCCTTAAGGCAAAATTCCTTATGGGAAAATAGCCCTAAGTATTTCCTTCTAATTCTGTTCTTTTTGCCAATTGCTGATATTTGAGGAGTGTAGGTCCCTAATGAAATGCAGGAAAGATCCCCGAGGAGGGCACTGCAATTCCATTTTGGTTTTATCTGGTGGCAAACACAGTGAGTATCTGCACTGTGGAAAGGGCTCCAGGGCATTACTGAAGCTTACAATATTAGACCCTTTACTTAACATGAAGATATTCAAAGACAATGCTTTTTTCCAAAACAAAAATACTCATTTTCCCAGAACAGTTAACAGAATTTTTTCCTTGCTCCGGTGTTAATTCTACACCGTGGTGATGTTAGATCACTTTGTATTTATTTTAGGAGACTCTTAATCTTTTCCCAGTTCCAAGAGCCATGTATTACTATTTCGCACGCTCCTCTTTGAACCTACAGCACAGAAAATTAAAGTGTAAATATGCATGCAAACCACCCAAAAGTCATAATAAGATTATACGAGTGCCTGCAACCACACTGCAGGAACAATGGGGTTGCACAATTCATCTGCTCCAGCGCTGCTGAATTTTAATGAGGGATAGTCAGTACATGCTGATACTCCTAGAGCTACCCTGGAGCCAGAATGGTGATTTAAGATGCCAGTGACACAGTGTGTAGGTGAGCCTTAGGTGTAGCATGCCTCGGAGAGTGAAGCATGATGTACCAGGCTAAAAAACACCTGATTAAATTAGAGTGAGGAATGGGGCTGTGAGGGGAGAGGATGGTGGAAAATTGCCAGTCACCTGTGCTGCTTTCATCGGCTGTTGAGCTCCTGTTGCAGAAAAGACAATAGCAAACACTGATAGGAATAATAGGAATAACCCAAATAAAGAACATATGATGTCATGGATCACAAATCTCGTGCTGCAGGGTTTAAAGCGATCCCTTAAATATCAGGGATTAAGAGGAGAATTTAGCGTGTTCCCTCTCTCCCATGCCAGAGTTTGTTTTCACCTTCTCTCTAATACCCCTGCTAGCCTTGGTGCACCTGGGAGCCACTTGGGAAAGCCTTGGCAGGAGGTGTACCTCTCCAAATATGCACTTTTCAGATAGGAAGATCTCCCTGTTGTGTACAGCTAATCTAAGAATAAGCATTGCTCAGGGCGATTCTCTTTTCAGGCGGGCTGGCTGTGTTCCTGCTGCACGCCACGGGGGCTGCAGCTCCCCCGGGCCCCTGGAGCTCTTACACATGTTTGGAAGAATGCACATGTGCTCCGCAGTGAAAAACATCTCTAATAATGGGAAAGGTGTGCTGGGGCCTGGGAGGGTGTGTTTGTGTAGTGTGGTGTCAAGGAGAAGCAGGATACAACCTGGGAGGATGGTGTCCTGGGATGTGGGGGACAGCCAGGGTCAAACCTGCCCTGCTCGTGCTTAGGGAGAGATCTTGAACTTTTGCAGCAGCCACGGCAGAGATTCACCTCCTGGGGAACCTGTGGATTCAGTACAAATGAGATTTTCAGCTGTTGTGTAACACAGATAATTGTGTGTTGTACTTTTGCCTATTACTGGAAACTCTCTTGTTGTGAATTTATGTTTGGGCTTACAGATTGTTTCGGAGGGCAGGAGTAGGAATTCTTTTTACCAGTAGCCAAATCTTTCCTTTTTCCATCTCACCAAGCTCCTTGTGAGCAGATCCAAGGCAGAGGTGTGGCCACAGTACATGTTCCCCTAATTTTCTCAATTACAGTTTCAATTTAGTTTCTTACTAGATTATAATTATTGTATAATAAATCCCTTGGAATAACAGCTCAGGTTTATTTGGGAATTTTATTTTGCTGGTTCCAGATTATGACATCTCACTAAAGCTGTGTGTTCTTTCTTAGTTGCATTTTTTCTACAAGACAAAACTGTAATTTTTTGAGGCAAGTTGGTTGTTTTTTTTAATTTCAGGTCCTTTGTATCACACCTTGTTGGATCTCATCACATTGCTCTTGTAATATCATGCCAGGATATATATTTTTACCCACTTAGATGTGTGTAACCATACTCACCTGTCCTTTCCCAGTTGTTTTAACTGAAACAACAAAAGTGTGTAGGAATTGCCTTTGTCAGTTGTTCTAAGCCAAGTAAAGCACAGAAAATTGGAGCTGAAATCTACTGCCCTAAAGTTCTACCCAGGAGTTAGAGAAGATCGAATACCCCAGGTCTGTCTTGTCCTGTTGTGTTTTGTAGTCCTGAGCAGGACTTGCTGTGCTCTGTTAACCAAAAACAGCAGAAGAAAGATATTTCTCATCCCCGTGGTGCTGCCCACTGTGTGATTTACAGAATGTGTTACGTTTTGATGAGATGTCCTTGGTCAATGATGCCAGCTTGGTCTGTACACTGTGTGAACATTTTTGAGATGTGAAGCATTTGAGTAAATGTCTCTTGGGTTTTTGGTGATTTAGACAGGACAAACAATTCCTGAGTTCATCTAGCCCAAATTTGCCATTCTTTTTTTTTTCTGGTAAGAAAATGTCAGCCCTTTTCTAAATAGTAAAGATAGATCTAAATCTAAAGTATGGCTGACTTAAAGTTTTAAAATTACTTGATCCTTTCTTGGAGACTATTCGATTATTTTATGAGGTTGTGTGAAGGAGATTTCTTTTAATTGATCTGGAAAGGGAAAATATTTGAGTTGGTATTTTGTGTATAAACCCAACAAAAGGAAAGCTCTGCTAATCACATTCAGTATGTGCATCCAGCTTTCTTGGGGTTAGAAGCTGCATTTCTGAAACACATCTTACTATTGGGAAAGGAAGGAAGGAAGGAAAAATCCTGGTAAAATTACAGCCACACCCCTGAATTGATTATCCTTGTAGGATTTGCTCATCCTATTTTGGCTGTGTTATAAAACTCAGTGGGAGCCATTCCAGCTCCAGCACATCACTCCCACGTCAAGCAGCCCATGATGTCACGAGGAATTCCTTGTCGTAAGAGACGTCCCCCGAGGAGAGTGTTTGCTCTGCTGGAGAAGGGCCATCCACCCACACACTCCGTCTCCACCCAGCTACTCCATCCAAATAACCAAACCGAGGGAGTGCTTTGACTAATGGAGTGAGTAGGAGTGATGCCATGACAATACAATGGTGTGTCTGCTGTAGACTGTTCTTGATTTGCATTTGATTGTTTGCAGTCCTACCCATCTGTAGCCAAAGGCAAGAAGTGATAACCTGTCATGTTATATAAAAACACGTTTGGAAAAAAGTGGAGTAATGCAAGATAAATAATGTGTGCTCCCTGGGTCTCTTCTTCCCAAGCAATCCTGAACTCGTCCCACAAGTTGTTGGTTTCTCTGTCACCAAAGGGTTTCTTTCCAGATAGTTTCCATCTGGAAAAAAAAGAGGAAAAAGAAAAGAAAATTAAGGCAATGTGAATAAAAGCACAGCCTAATACAATTTGAAAAGTTAGGAAATAAGTGGACCTTGAACACATTTCAGACCCTTCAGGAAAGTAAAAAGGGCAGTGACATCAGTCACTCAGCAGCTGGACACAAGGATTCTGCTCAGCTGAGACAGTAATGGACCACCTCTGTCTTCTCCTGTGTTTCTGTGGTGCTCTGACACTGAAAATTTGAGCTGGAAACAGCAAGTAATAGTGTCATGTGACTTAAGAAGATGCCCTCTCTTGTTCAACACATCTTTTGTTCTTCTATGGCTGATTGTCAATCGTTTACGTTATGCAATAGAATTAACCTACAGAAATAGCTTGTAGTGAAATTTTGCTGGCTCTGTTCAAGCATGTTTTGTTAGGGTGTTATAGGAGGTTTTCTCATCATGTGTACAACATGGGCTCAGAGGGAGAGAGCTTTCCATACTGTAAATGCAGAGATGGAGAAATACAGGCTGGAGAAGCCCTTGACAAATGCAGGATGAAATATTCCCACACCTTAAAGTGACCTGTAAGAGTCATGTGCTTTTGGTTGAGGTAAATGGTAAGAGGGTCAGTCAACACGGAAATGGTAGAAAGTCTTGACTTCAGTCTGGGAACTGGGAGCCAAACCTCACTTAAAAGTAAATAGTTGCAGATCCATACTGAGCTGTCCCTCTGTTTTGGACTGAGCCCACAGTACTATCAAACCTAAAAGTATGAATTCTTCTTCCCTCTGACTAGAGATCATGAGTTGTTGTGCCAGCCAAAGGACCTCATTCTCCTCAGGGGTACCTTGAATGGGCCTTTTGGGTTGAGAGATTTTCTCTAGTGAATCTCTTCCACCATGGTTTCCTTTACTCATCCTTCCCACTCTCCATAAGCTGCCTCCCTGCTTGTCCCAGCAGAGCAGTGATGAAGGTGGAGGCACACAAAGCTGCACTGCCTAAAGTCCCGTTTCTTCAGACGCACTTGTGTCCTCCCCAGGATATTCCATGGTGGCTGGCTGGGCTGTAAAAGCTGCCTTTGGTGTCAGACCTGCAAAATACTGATTAATAGGAAGGCATGGCTGCATGAATTGATGCTGGCAGATGTGAATGAGATCAGCCCATAATTTGAACATGTTCCAGTTTTGTCGGTACGTGGTATCACTGTGTTAACGCTGCCTGCAATCCAAGCAGATCCATGTGCTTGTGTCCATGTTCATAATATAGAATCATAGAAAGGCTTGGGTTGGAAGGGACCTTAAAGATCATCTTGTTCCAGCCCTCTGTTGTGGACACCTTCCTCTAGACCAGGTTGCTCAGAGCCCCATCCATCCTGGCCTTAAACACTCCAGGGACGAGGCATCACAGCTTCTCTGGGCAACCCGTGACAGAGTCTCACCATCCTTAGAGTAAAGAATTTTTTCCATGTTAAAGTTTAGGATGCCTTGAAATGCAGCTCTGGGGCCAGCTCATGGAAGCCTGTAAGGTATCAGATCATTTGGCTGTGTTTTGAAGTATCAGGTTTCTAATCCTTAAATCTGAGAAGAAGAGTGTGAAAATGCAAGTTACTTGTAACTGCTACAGAAATACACAGGCCATTCTCACCTGACTTACTAAACTGTGCAGTCTGATGGCAGAACTCCCTATGTGGCCATTCTGGCTCTAAAATCCTCACAAGGAGCCCTGCCTTTAGCTTGACCTCCTCTAAATGGCCTGAGCTGAACCGAACTCTGCTCCTGTTGCAGTAAGAATTTAATCAGATTTCCATCAAGATTGTTGTAACAGTCTAAATTTACACCTCTGCAACGGAGTTCTGCAGGCGCCCTGTGTGCATTTAGATAGTTTGAAAGCATAGCCATAGGTGTGGGATTGTCCTCTGCATGAGAAATGGGTGTTGGCTTCAGAATCCACTGCTCTTGGGGCCATGCCAAGGCAGTCCTAACGGAGAACCAGGTGTGCGGGTGTGGATGAGCAAACCTAGGTGCGTGTGGAGAGACTTAAAGCTGAAAGTAGGGATGGGCAAAGAATGCAAATAACCGTGGAAAAAGAATTTTGCTTTTGCTTTGTTCAGAGTGAAACCTCACAAATTGGAGAATTTCCACCAAATAATTCCCTGAGAATAAAGACATGACTGATCAGGATTTTTGCTGTTGAAAGTTGTGACAGTTTTTTATACTGTAACATGGAATACAAAACTATTTCCAAATTCTTAGGTATCCTCACCATCCATCCTTTCTTACACACCTCAATGGCAGGTATGTGACACCAAACCTGAATTTTCTGGTAAGCCTCTTCCTCTTTGATTGCAACTCCTTTCTAGAGGGAGAAAAGGCTCCCTTGGCTCTTCTGCCCACGAGGGGAAAAGAGTCCGGCTTCAGCCCTGTGGAGGAGAGGGGGCTGCACGTGTCCTGTGTGCCCCAGCTACGACAGAACAGGGAATAACCCACCAAAGCTGGCACTTGGCCTCTCCTACCTGTGGAGGAGGCTTCTTCCCAACAGAGGGAGGCAGAAGATAGACAGAGGGAACTATTGCTTCAGTGGGAAAGACGATGTGTGTGGGTGTATAATGAGGGGACTTTACAACTAATTCCTTGGTGATTATTCATTTTACAAAGGGACGATCAGTTGCCCTAGAGATATCCCACGGAGTACTTAATTTCTAGAGAAGTTTGGAGAATACAGGATTTTGATTCCAGTGTTTTTTTGTTTCCTGCCCAATGGCAAAAATCATTTTCATAATCTGTCCTGGGGATTGTGCTGTGTCCAATTGCTGGTTGTGTGCATAGCCCATTTTGAAATACAGCTTTTTGTTTGGAAACTGAAATTGTTCCAAATAGTAATACCTTCCTTTCAGATTTTCATTTTTCAGAAGTGACCCACCCTCTATTGAATAATAAAGCTTGATAACCATAGTTTCTCAGATAACATGCAGTGAGCTGCCAATATTGCTTTGGGACTAAATCAGGAAACCGCTGGCTGATGTTTTGAAGGAGTCAGTTATCCAAAGGGGATCATCTACGCTTGGAATCTTTTTAAATAAGAATGTGTGTTAGAGATGACCTTTTTTTAAGATGTCCCAGGTTAATACTGAAATGAGCATACAGATTTAAAGAACAGATCAAAACACCTCCATTTCCAGGTCAAGAAGAACTGTGATTCAGTCCAGAGTAAATTAAACTCACACACTTGTGTGAAATCTGCAGTAAAGGAGGTTTATAGTGGAAACATTGACTGACCTTTAATAGGAGCAGCAAGGCTATAACACCAATTGGAAATAAGAGACTATACAGGCAAGGGCAAGGCCTTTTCCTTAATCTAGCCTGAACATTCAGAGAGAAAATCCCAAAGCAATTAATTGACTCTCATCTTTTTTTCCATTAATTGGCCACAGCACAGTACTCTGAAGCTGACAGAAATAACTGCTGTGATATTAGCACAAGTCTAAGCATTGCCAAAAGCCATTTTATTTTGAAGCTCTCTGAATTACAGTATAATTTCCTCTATTGCTTACCTAAGAGAGCAGGAAGCTGGCCATCCATCTGCTCAGCAAAAGGCTCCGAGCTTTTTGTGACATAAACCTTTATTTCTCCTATCTGTGGGAAAATGAAGTCAGAGCACTTCCAACTCGGATGTGGAGATGGGATGCTAGAATAATCTTAGAAAGATTACACTTATCCGGTTTTTAGACTCAGGGCCCTGGCTGCTACTTCAAGCTTCTCCTGGAGACTGGATAGCTGGATTATAAATATCCAGCTCCTGGATCTTCCTGCTCTACCCTCCCCCTCTCCCCTTCCAGGCAGGCGCTTTCTTTCCTTCCTCTCCAATGTGTGAATGATGCGAGGAGGCCGTGACAACTCTGAGGGAAACAGTGATGCCATGTGGGTCTCACATGGCAGGATAATTTGAGCTTTGTCTAGGAACCCACAGCTCAGATCTTTGTTGTATTCCTGGCTCTGGAGTGTGCAATGCTGCAGGAAATACATCAACAGTCTCACACCTGGACAAGCCCAAGCTCCTGAAGACTCTTGTCTCCTGCTTGGTGGCTGCTGCACCCTTGCAAATAACACTCCTGTTCCCTGATGATGGGGAGCTTCAGCTTTTTGGGATTGGTGTTCCTTGTGACAATTGAAAGGCAATGCATGTCTCCACAGCAGAGTTTTCCCCTTTTCTGGAATCTGATAGGCTGTTCCACTCATCCACATATTTAATATTGTTAGTGACCTGCACCTAAGCCTCTCAGGGGATTCTAATACCACTCATTCATTTTGTTTCCCCAAGAAAATAAACCACTGTGTAGCAGGTCCCATTACCAGGACCAAATCCAGAAGTGAATACAAGTAAGTTTAAGCAAGTAGAAATTCAGAGGCTGTTGGGATTAGTGCTGTCCTCTGCTTTACTTGAAGACTTTTCAATTATTTATTCAACGTGTGTACTCTCTGAATGCCTAAACTTTTTAGGTTACACCCCTTTGGATTCACTGGGACAAATTAAAAGGTGTTGTGTACATTATATTCATGTGTTGCATTCATTTCCACCTCCTGTGGCTATTTCTGTACCAAAAGCTTCGAAGATATGGGATGGAGTATCCTCTCCTCTAAAATGATTTATCCTTCTTTTTGGTTTTGTGCAGCTATTTAAATTCACATACACATCAGTCTAGTGCTTGGCTATAAAGGATTTTAAGTCTACCATTGTCTCAAAGTCATAATGATGGTGCAAGAGGAAACTCAATGTTGTATCCATGGAGTTGATTTGATTCGTTGTTATTTTAGCAAAGAATCCTTGATGTAAGAGATATTTTTTTCTAGTAGATTAAGCACTGCATTTCAGCCATTTGTCCTCCCACATCATCTCTTTCTATCAATAAAATTCTAGTGCTTAACAGGAATAAAATATTATGAGGGTTTTGTAAAAGGCAAAAATTAGAGAAGTCTGGACTGCTTGTGTTGCAAAATACTTGAATATTGCATCAAATACTTGGATTTCAGTTGTTCTCTTGATAGAAAATGAATTGAGAATCCAATGGCATGAAATTTATGCCTAACAAGAAAAACAGCTGCTTACATTTTCAAACTTGCTTCCTGATTTTGCATGTTTTCATTGTTGCTTGGCCATTCTGCTGGATGTTAGGATGTGATGCTCAGTAGCAGCTGCTCCCTGAGACTCAGAACCTTTCAGTTTGGATACACAGGGTGCCACAAGAAAATATTCTATCTTCAGTATTTTTTGCTATATTTTTCAGGTATTTTTTCTGATAATTTAGATCTGTTATTGACTTTCTGTTCTTTGCTTTTCTTGTGGAGGCTTGAGTATCTTTGAGATGACTGCCTTTCCTAAGGACCAATTAATTATATAAATGGGATATATTACCATAGAACACATGGTAAGGTGTATGGAAGAGAAAAATAGTCTTGGTTTCTTACTGGTTTTGTTTATATACACACAAACGTCTCTGTATAAAAAAAAAATCTCTGATTTAAGTTCTCCAAAGTCATAAAATACATTTATATTTTTCAAATCAACACTTGTTGCACCAGCATCAACAATTTCTGTAACTCACATAAGCTTTGATTAGTAAGATTTTAGGGTAGATGGAAATGATTTTGATTCCAGTCTTTCCAGCTACCTTGCTTGAAGGTAATCCAGATATATTGAGAAAAGAGAATTATTCCGGGCACTTCAACTTCTTGAATCTGGCCAGAATCAAGATATAGGAGTTTAAAATAAAAGCAAGACAAATTTAATTCTTCTGGCCATGCAGTTCTGTTCCACATTAAGGGCACAGATTTAAAATATTCTTTTGCCTGAACTCTTTTTCTCTGCATTGCAGTTAAAATAAAGAAATAGTGAAAAAAAATTGCATGGCCAGTAGTTTGCTCATTCAGATCCTTCGCTGTGCCAGTCCCTGTGGCAGCAGACTTGTCATTCAGGTGCTCTCTGAGTCCTGAGTCTTTATACATCCAAGAAAAGTCATGTTTGGAAGGAATTCACACAGCTCGAAACTGATAGGATGTTTGAAATCTCTCAGCTGTGTCCAAGTAGGCTAAATGCAGAAGAGAAATCTGAATTAGGATCCAGCATTCACCCTTAAAAGGTGCAAAATAAAACTTCTGGTTCAAGAAAACACATACAAAGGTGATTATAATATTTTTGTTCTTTTCTAATCCTAGATTGTGCATGAAAGTCATTGGTCTTGGGTCTCTGTATCTGCCTATGCAGCTGGAAAAGTAGATGAATTATCATGAATAAAATCAGGGATAATCCAAACTGAGTTCAAAACTGATCTGAGATTAAAGGAGAGTGGGCAATTCATTGTTAGCATTTTTGAGCACCTCTTAACTTTTTGACCTGGACATGGTTGCACTGTTTCTTCAAAAAGCAGGAAGTACAATATAAACCTCACATGAAAACCTCTTCCTTTGCGATTTCTAACCTAATTTTGTTGACAAACCACATGTATACATTCTGACTTGGAAATGTCAAAATGTTTATTTTCAGTCAAAATGTTTCAACAGTTCAAACTAAAAAGAAAAAAAAAAGCTCTGAACTTTTGATTCTATGGAGAAAAAATGCTGAATGATCTCAATCTGAAATGAAAAATCATGATTTCCTGGGATGGACATCTTGATTTTTAATTTTGGCTTTTTAACAGCTCTATTTGATTCTTTATTTTTTTGAGGGTCAGTACGGTCCCCCAGTTGTGCACACTCAAATTTCTGCCAGCCTTTCAGTTTACACATCTGCTAAGTGTCGTGCAAATGGAGGTTAAACATGTCCTGTGGGGTGACCACTCAGCTTTGTGAACAGTCCCATAAATAACAGGCAGCTGAAAGGCTGGACTCAGCCTGACTGAGCATCTAACCAGAAACTGGGGTTTAAAAGATGCCAAAGAGTCTTAAAAACTTGCATTTGTTTAAGCTGATCTGATTTATACCTGTTTATAAAAGCTTTAACTTCGGTTATATTTATCCAGTTATTCTAGATTTACATTACCATAAATGAGACAAGGATTTGGCTGCTTTTTTTTCCCCCTTGTTTAAACAAAAACTATTCTATCTCCCCTCTGCTTGGGACAGGTCACAATCTGACTTGATTAAACTGGTTGTGTTTGGACTGAGGGGAAGTCTGTGTTTCCATGCCTGGGTACATGGGGTATTTTAAGCAGCCTATCCACAGAAGCAACCCTCTTGAGCAACAGGCTGAAGTTTGGGATAATTAGATGGTGCTGAGGATCCTTCCTTTGGGATCACTTTGGCAAGCTGAATGTCAGTGTGGGTGATCAGGGCTACACTGTCATAACAGCAGCAGGGACGTGTTAATTATGGCCTTCAGGTCTAATCTCTCTGAAAGGACATCTTAGCTTTGTAAAAACCCTTTCTGCAAATGCCCTGGGTTTTACATCTTGAACTCATCGCTCGTGGCCAACTTCAAAGGGAGGAGATGGCACCGGGATTTAACGCCGGGCTGGATGGGGAATACGGAGATGGCAGGAGAGGAAAGGCCTTTGCTTGTGAGGGAATGCTGCTCTAAACATCTAGGAAGGAACGGGCAAAGTTCCAGCAGGGTTTGTGAGGGACAGACAAGATGCACACTCAGCTTTGGGCTCTGATTGATGCCTTCAAGAGATAGAGGCAATCAATTGCTGTTACGTTCATCTTAATTAATGAGCAGCAATGCCTTGCTCACAGTGTCTGCTTGTGGGGATCTGTTAATTCACTTACTCCAAGGGTTTGCTTTAGCAGATGGAAAAGGGTTGTTTTACCATATTTTCAATGGCAATTCAAGTCTATTTTTATCTGTCTTTTGGCTTGCATGAAAGGAGGCTCCCACCTGTTTTTTGCAGGTTGTTTTCAGCACTGCAAGCTGAATCAAAAATTGGTCTATTTAATGTTTTACGGTAAATGAATTTTTTCTATAGCACAGAATAAAGAAGGTATCCAGGCACAGTGCTGGCATTTGTCTCTCTGTCATTGTATGAACTGTGTCTCCAGAGAGCTGTTCTGGGGTCACAGGATCCCCACTGCTGGCAGTGTGATGGGCTCCATGGGCTGCTCGTGTCTCCTGGGTTTGACACGGAGTGCTAGAGGATGGGTGGGTTGGATTCTTTTTGCATGGCTCCATTCAGTACTGACTGAAATGTCTGGGAGAGGAAGGAGGATTTAGCAGAAGACCTGGACAGCTGTAATGACTTTTGGGAACATTAAAGTTTTTAGGAGGACAGCCATTAACAGGGAGTTATTTTTGATTTCACTGAAGTTTAGCAGTACCTGGTTTGAGGGTTTGCCATTCTTCACTCCTTACATTAGATTGGAAACATCAGCATCGAGGCAGTCCAGTGGATATCTTTGTTTTGCCTCAGTTTGTTTAAGTCAGTGAGGCCCAGGTTCATATCTCCTCCCACAGCCTCAGGTAGGTGTCCACTTTCTCCAGCTGCTCCTCAACATGCAATGAGAGAAATTTAAGAGCAAATAACCTTCAAAGACACTTGTGGTATTCTTGCCTGAATCAGGAGCTCTTCTAGTCAGCTGAGAGGTTCACAGACTCTCCAAGAGGTTTTTAGCCCCTTTTTCCTCCCCCAACTCTCTTTCTCATTGATTTGGTGTTACATATGACTGTATTTACAAGCACCTGACTCAGAGTTCCTTTTATTCATTACCAGGAACTCCACCAGAAGAGCTACATCAGAGCTCGGCAGTGGTGATATTTATTCTGGCTTCTCTCAGGGTGACTTTCTGGGTGGGTTTTTTTGGTTTTGATTTTCTGCTATTCAATTGTTGGACTCTTTTCTCAATTTGCTCTTCTGGATCTACTGAAGAAATATGAGTGCTGTATATCATGGGGCTTAGGCCCTCTTGCACTAATTAACTTGTAACTTCATCTTCAATTTTGTTAAATTTGGTGCTTATTTTACTGTAAACACCCATTTGTTCCACTGGGTAGCAGAGCTCTCTGAACATCTGGGAATCATCATGTGTCATGAATGACATGATGTATCCTCACTGTTAGAGCAGCACAATGCTAGATCTGATGGATGGAAGAAATGTGTCAGGGGGAAGATTAATACACACTTGGTTTGTGACTTGTGACTCACAGGGTAAACTTTGTTCTCTCTGATGGTACAGATCCAAGATCTGAGTTTTCCTCTCCCATTTTGGTCCTGGTTTATAACATAGGAGCTTGCACTAATGAGACTGGAGCCTTTGCCTTCACATCTGGCTAGACCAACAGGTCTAAATAAATCCTCTACTTGTATGGCACAACTGGGTCTCTCCTGGAGGTGGTTTGCTACCCTTAGGCTGGATAACCAGTGAGAATTTGCTAATATTCTGTCCTTGCTGTGCCTTTGGAAGTGCACATGGTACAATATATTCTCTGAACATCTTCTGGATTAAAGATAAACCTGTCTTGACAAAACAAAACTATCAGTATTTGACTTCCCCATTAAAATTTCATACTGGAATCTCTTTAAAATACCTGTTTGTTTGTCAACCCCACATTCCCATGCTGCAGCAACGCTGTAAAAAGGTTCCTTGGGAAGCAGCAGGATGGTATGCTAAATGGAAGGTTGGAACTTCAAATGCTAACACATGTGTGGATACAGGAGGTATAGTAAGAAGTGTATTTTTAAAAGCATAACTGATACTGTAGGAAACAAAACATAGAATTTTCATGTGAAGAAGCACTTCAGGCTAACCAGGTCTAGGCAGGGTGGTTTTTGCTGTGGTCACTGGTTGCTTGTCAATGGTACCATAAAACAGATTTATGGCAGCTCCTACAAGAGCTATTCCCATGTATTGCTTTGGGAGTAGGACAGCCTGGAAGAGTTGTGCTTGCATAGGCTGTCCTCTGCCCAGGACACCACAGGTCCAAGGAGAAAAGGGATTTTACTCTTTTTCTAGTTAGCAAAAGCAATCAAGCCCCAAGTACATCTTGTGGGGAAACAGATAAGGCGGTCAGGGAGAACCTACAAGGAGGGCTGGGAAAAAAAGAGGTTTAAAAAAAAAGCCTGGAGTTCCAGCAGTTTGTCCCAGACTGGCTTGAGCAAGGGCTCCAGTCTGGCCAGTGGCAGCACCAGCAGCAATGAGACGAGTCAGTGCTGGGTCCCTCTGCCTTTTATACAGACAGAAATTAGGGACTGAGACACAATACAAGGGCTGTGCAGGCCTCTCCAGGTGCAGAATTCATAAATTTCTAGATAGAAACTCTGAGAATCTGAAAAGGTCACTCACTGTCTTCAGTTATATACTTGTTGGGGTTTTTCTTCTTTTCTTTTTTCTTCTTTTGCATCTTTTACCTGCTTTAATTTAATTTTTTAAAAGCAGATTTCCATTTCTAGAAATTGCATTCACTCTACTTTCAGCATGCTGTATGACTGTTCATTATTACATATTCAGTGAGCAGGAAAAAAAATGGAGAAATTATTAAAGGCTTCTCAGAGCTGGGGTTGTTATGATGGTCATTAGATGGGAAATGTGGCATTTTGTCTGTGAAGTTTGTCAGAATGAGGCCAGAAACAAGTGAGCAATAATGAGGGTCTTGAAACCAGTCTGCAGGTGCAGAGTGGTAAAATAAATAGACAGGTGCAGAGAGTGAGTTTTTAATCAGAGTCTTGGCAGGGATCTGGCTCAGGGGCTGCCCTGTTTGGCACCTGTGAAAAGGAGGAAATTCAGTTTGCAAAGTACTCTCATGCAAACTGCAGCTCATGCTTTTGCACCACAGAAGATTCAAGGGGGCTCCTATTTTCTTTTCAAAGCACTATCCTCTTGGAAAACTAAAGGCTTGTTCCTTGTAGCGGCGATAAATGAGCATGACTCCATGTCCTTCTGAGGATAGCTGGCGCTGATCTAGAGATGAACATTCATGTCAGTATTCTCCATAAATGAAAAAACACATTTTCTGAGAAATTTGCTTTAGCAAGAGTTGTGATTTATTTTGGCGTCCTTACCAGGAAGTATTTGAGCAGGTGAATCATAGAATTATAGAATCACAGAATGGTTTGGATTGGAAGGGACCTTAAAGATCATCCAGTTCCAATCCCGTTGCCATGGACATGGACACATTCCACTATCCCAGGTTGCTCCAAGTCCTGCCCAGCTTGGCCTTGAACACTTCCTAGGTTTTACAGGGATGGGGCAGCCACAGCTTCTCTGGGCAACCTGTGCCAGGGCCTCACCACCCTCACAGTAAAGAATTTCTTCATAAAATCCTATCTAAACCTGCCTTCTTTCAGTGTGAACCATTTCTCCTTGTCCTGTCACTCCAAGCCCTTGTAAAAAGTTTCTATCTTTCTTGTAAACTCCCTTGTGGTACTGGAAGGCTGCAGTTAGGTCAATAACCTTCATGTTTCATTCAAGGGTTATGCAAAGTCCTAGCTAGCCTTGAAAATAATTGGAAAAAAATGCAATTTCAACATCACCAGATTCGGTGTTTTGTGTAACAAGTGTATACCAAACGAGGACAAATATTGGTACCTTCTGTGCTCTGGGAAAAGCGAAGGGGAAAAAAATAGGCAGCAAGACAAGATTGTGTTGTGTCGTGGGAGGTACAGGGAAAAAAACCACACAGCTAATCCAGAACTGCATTTTCTACAAGGCATCTTTGTGTCTGAGGATGCATCTCTCATTCCTGAAGTGAGGCAACCAGTACTTCTTCCTGACCTCTCCAGTGGAGCTGTCCCACCACATCCAGTCTTTCCTTTCAGGAATGTTAACCGTCTCTCTCCCCTTCCACCTTCCTCCTTTCACCCTGAGTAAAATTCCAGTGTCAAACAAAGAAAAATTTTCTTTGAACCCAGGTCAGTGAGGAAATGAAGATTAGCTCAAATCATAAGCTTCCATGACAAAAATGAGACCATACTGGGAAAAGCTATGCCTATAGCTTGTGTGATGGGCCAAAACTAACATCCCAGCTCCTGGCTGAATTTCACTGACCACAGTCCAGACATGTTGGCTGTGGTGAGCTTTCACAAAATAACTGCTTTTAGCTATTACCAATCACAGAAATGTAATTAGGGACTGCTCATTTTAAGACAACTGCAAGTCAGCAGGTGGCAGTTTGCAAAGAGAAACAGGGTGAATTGCCCTATTCCTTTATTCAGCCCAATCTCCTCAGCACTTTACAGTCTGCTACCTTCAAGCACCAAGCCTGGAGCCTCTGCTGCCACAGCAAGTTGTGTTTGTTGACTTGAAGGCCCAGAGGCAGGACCTGCCAAGGACAATGTGCAAAAATTTGTCATGCGTGTACCAGTGTCACAAGGCCCCTGTCTGGATCTTCTCCCTTCCCATCAGTTTTTTCCATGATTCCACAAGTTCTTGCTAGTGAAGCTTCATAATTCAGCTGCTCACAACTCCTTAAATATTGAGTCACTACACTGCTTGTTGACCTGACAACTGTAGGGCTTTTAAACCAGATGTTTTCCCTCCACTGGGCATCTTCAGCATCTTCCAAAGATGGGTGTTATGATGGTTCATGTGTCCTGTAATTTTCACTCATCCAAGAGGTGATGCTGTTTCTTGCCATGGGGATTGTCTAGGATTAAACCCCCCCAGCTTGCTGTGAGGCAGCACCCAATCCCAAAGCTTTCCCGGTGGCTACAGGACTGCCGTAGCTGGCAACCTGGCAGGTACTGGGGTGTGAACTCTCTCTGGGCTCCGTTTAGCTTTGAGGAAAGCATGCTGCAAGCTGGGGCAGACCCAGCAGAGGTATCTGATCGACAGAGCTCATCTGGAGCTCTCCACCCATCCATGTGGGCACGGAGCTCACCGCATGCCGCGCACGGGGGAATTCTCGGAGCTGCCACGGATTGGCCTCAGTGCTGGGGAGTTCAGACCCCCTACATCTTTAAGCCCAAGGGGCCCTGCAGGAATCTTCTGTGTGGTCTTGCCGCTATGACATTATTGGTTGGGGTTGTTCTTGTCCTGCTGGCTTGTTTGCAGGAAGAGCTGTGTGGTCTTCGAAGTGCTCTTTGATGTTTATGCAGAGTCACGAGGACACAGTTAAGATGAGCTCGGAAAGGCTGATTTCAGGTGAAACCAGAACATTGGGGAGTGCAACTAGTCTTGGTGCTTACTGCACATACTGTGCACAAAATAGGTGATAAATTACAGCCATGCTGGAGAAGTGATGCATGAAAACATTTAAGTTGAGGTTAGATTTCTGTGAGGCACACCTCTTAGAGGTAGAGTAGTAAAAACTTGGAGTACCTACACCTGTACTGTAGCAGGTTTATGTGTGTTTGTTGTGCTTTTGGGTAAAGCAGAGGAGTGTGAATATTCAGCAAAGCTGGAATTTGCAGTCTTTGGCTCATTTTTATTTCTCCACATTCAGCAGGTAAGGCTGTAATATATGTTTTGAGATCCCTGTACTGCTCTGGAATTTATGGCATCTCATGGGGAAATCACTCATCTTCTTCAAGTCCCAGTTTTTTACATTAGATGAGGATGTCAGCACCACACTAGGCCAAAAATTCAAAATTTACACTGAGGTTATGGGAGCTATAGAAATGCTATGTACTTTTTGCTGTCTTACTTTTCTGTTGCTGTGAATGTAATCATCAGTTATATCAGTACCCAAATTAAGTAGCTAATAAATGATAATCACTCTTCAAAAGAAAACTTCCAGTAGGACCAACTTATGGTGGGATCTCAACTTGGCTGTCAAGGCCAGGCTGGACAGGGCTTGGAACAACCTGGTTTAGTGGAAGGTGTCCCTGACCATGGCAGGGGCGTTGGAAGTGTGAATGGTCTTTAAGGTCCTCTCCAGTCCAAACTGTTCTGTGATTCTTATGAATTATCTCTACTGCTCTATCTTGATGCTATATAATTTCTTATAACCCAATGACATTAAAGCATTTCTTTGGAAAGCTTAGGGAGAGTGAAATTGGGAAGTCTGAAGAAAAAGGGAA
Source organism: Illadopsis cleaveri (assembly GCA_013399915.1). NCBI lineage: Eukaryota > Metazoa > Chordata > Aves > Passeriformes > Timaliidae > Illadopsis > Illadopsis cleaveri. Next base: position 207,948 of record VXBB01009081.1, on the reverse strand, counting down.
GCTATTTGATAGCAGGGTTTGATCATAGCAGCAAAAACAAAGACATTGTATTGCAAGAATTATGTTGTAAGGATGCTGGTCCTGCAGGTTGGGCAGAGAAACACTTGAAGAGATGATAAATTGGGATTTGGCAACTTTCTGCAGATAAGCAAAAGGAAAGAGAAAAGTTAACAATGGCTCCTGAACTTCGCTAGTGTGCTACTTGATTACAAACATGGGAAAAATCCCTCCATGCTATTCCATGGAGGTTTGGGGGGGGCTGGTTGAAAATACACAACTGAAATTTCTGATCAGTGTTTTTGAGTATAATGAGGAGAGTGCATGGAATATGGCCCTTCCCGTGAATGTGACTGTGCAACATTTCCCCCATTGCTGCTCTTGTCCAGTTTGCCTGCTTACTCTCTCTCTGAAGGCTTCCTCTTCTGCCACACCATGCAGAGCACGAGTGTGGAAAGTCCTTGGTTTTCTTCATGAGTGCAAAGTGAAAGCTCCTAGTAGATTGCTTTGTAAGGCAGCACCAAGAAATGACAGCAAGTATTAGTAAAGCTTGCTTAATTGATATTAGCATAAATGTAAAGCCAAGTCCTATTATCAGTATCAGCTCTGGAACAGTTCCATTGCATGCTCTTCACATCTCTGTTTATCTGTTCCAGGTGATCTCAGGAGACTGCTCAGGGGGAATTCAGGGACGAGAAATTTAATGGTTGCAGTTTTATAGTCTTTATCAGACCATCAAGGCTGTAATCAAAAGATAAGAATTATTATCTGTCATCTCAATCAGGCTTCAAGAGAAAATCATTGCAAGAGAGCCTCTGGTAAGTCTATGAATTAATTTAGATTTGGGGAATGTTATGTAATTTGTGTTAACACCCGCAAGCTCTAGTCACGGATCAGGAATTTTCTGTGGTAAATACTCTAAGAAAATGAAAATAAAATTGGGGATTTTTTTCCCAAAAACAAACTAACCAACCAATCCAAAAAGGTGGAGTGTTATCTAGGCTGTTTCTCATGGATTTGTGATTACTGTAAGACTGTATGATGTGCAGAGTCAATCTCATCTTTACAGGGCTCTGAAAATTTGGATAGGTTTTCCTAGGTTTTACCGTGGAACAGAAGTCCACAGGATAGGATATCCCAATTGGGATAGATTTTCCCAGGTTTTCCTGTGGAACAGAAGTCTTGAAGAATGTACTTGTGAGCATGTATCTAGGTGGTCTGACTAAGAGGGGAATGGTCATGGGGAATAGACATGGTTATTAAGATGGTTGGTCTTTACCCCCCTTTCCTGACAGCCAGTGCCATTGCAGCATAAATATTCATTGTGCAATGAGTAATCTCTAGATTTAATTCCTTCTCACCCATGTATCTATTTAGTGGGAAGAGGGTGGAAAGATATTAGGAAGAGGTTTCTTGGGTTTCCATGGCCTTCTCAAACCATTAATGTTTTACTGGAGCACTTTTGGAAATCCAGTCCTTCCTCAGCTGCAGAGTTCAGAGCTGAGCTACTCTGCTCTATCCCTGGTTATCTAAAACAGCTAATTCAGATTGTGGCCAGCAGCAACAGAGTGGGGAAAGGCTGTCAAGGGATCAGTCCTGCTTCAGGGTTCTCTGTGGCTGTGTACTCCATCCCTGTATCAGCTGTCCCAGGTGGGTGGCTCCAGTCAGAACTGGCCACGTGGACAGCGAGGTTGCAGTGGGAGTGTCCCTGTGCACTCAGCTGGGTATCACACACCTGCTCCAGGGCCTCAGCTTCTTTCCTTCTGTTTCACCCAGTTTGGGCTTCAGAAGCACAGATCAGAATGAAGCCAAGGGCTGTCTTTGTTCTGGGAGGCTGCCCCAGCTGGAACCTGTTGCTGGCTGACACAGCCAGCTCTTATATTGACACTGTTATATCCTTTGGCATATTACACTGCATTTACATCTTTTAATTCACCCCAGCAGACACATGGCTTATTTTAAGTACCATGTGTAAGAGCTTTCATTAAAACCATTACAGGACACCAGATGGGGATGCAGAATTGACAGCAACAGGACTGCTTGCTACCATATTGGATTTAGGAAATATTCCAGAGTGCTTAGTCCTTTTCACCACCCTGCTTTCCTGCTTCGTGGTCACACAAACACTTCTGGGTTGGAGTTACATCTCCAGGAACCAGCCGTCTTTTTTTTTTTTTTTTTTTTTTTTTTTTTTTTTTTTTTTTTTTTTTTTTTTTTTAAAAGCAGAGTGAAATGTGTCAGAATTTGCTCATCTGAGTTTTCCAGGTCATGTAATTTCTGAATTACACATTATGGCAAATAGGATTTTGGTGGGAGTGTTTAATGATAAAGAAATGTCAAATGAGGTGGAACAGAAAGGTTGTTTTTCAAGTTTTGTCTTTAAGTAAGCAAAAGAAAGGAATTGATGAGAATTGTCAGTAAATTAAGAAACAAGGCTCATTAAAGAAACAGCATCTCTGAGGTGTTCTCATGAATACCAACTTCTTAAGTACAATGGAGAAAGTGCCAATAGTCTTAAATAGATAAATGATAAAGGGATATATTTCAAGAGGAAGTGGATTAGTGGACCTGGTAAATCTTGGCCTATTTGATTTAGATGTTTAACTGAGATGAATTAAAAAATATCTGATCAGTAGAGCTTGGACTGGAAGTCTTGTGAACTAGATTCTTGTGTTAGCTGTTCCTCCTGCCACAGCAGTTACTGAAATAGTGCCAAAATGTTTGTGACAGTAGTTGTGGGGGGTTTTTTTATTATTATTTATAAGCCTGAAAAAGTGAATTTTTTCCAGATGTCACTCTCTCCTGCAGGTAACAACACAATGCTTTGCTTCAACATAATCAAAAGATGGTATGTAATGTGATTTTTTTGAAATTACTTTTATATGAAAAGTTACTTAAACTTTAAGAGGTTTTCAGAAGGGTTAAGTAATCACAAAGGAAACTAAGGAACAGTTGAGATTATGAACATTAATTTATTTTAACATTTTCTCTAGTTGAAAAAAATACTGTGTTTTCGTTCAACAACCAAAGCCCCCAAGTCTGTTCTAGCCCAAGGACAGCATAGCTATAGCTTCCTATAGCTATAAATATTTGCTTCTGATTTTCTTATAATGTCATTATAAAATGCTTCATTGCATCTTATTTTATTTCATTTGTCTAATTGTTGGATAATACAACCACTTGCTTACGTTGAATTTTGAAAATTCTATTTGAGAAAATAAAAATTAAGTCTTTCTATTTAATATCCCTGACAGACAAAATTGGAGTAGAACTGGAATTCTGTGACTTTTTTTAGCTGAAATTCTCTTCTTGGAATAGGGATGAAATATTGACATTCCTAAAATGAAAATATGTTTTGTTGTTGGTATGACTAAAAAGCAATTAATTTTTAATCCTGTGAAAACTAAACTGTATTTAGCAATAGGTATTTAGGGACATGCTGTGTCTTAAGGCAGCTTGAAAGTCTGATCGACTTATTCTTTCCTGTTTGTGTGGTTCACTGGCTTCTCTGAGCCCAGCTGATCCATGTGATGTGGTAGGTATACCACAGGAGACAAAGCACTCTGCAGTCCCGACTGGTAGGAAGATGAATATTTAAATTCAATAAATCAATGGTCTTTTAGATTTCAGCTTAAAATCTGTAGCACATTTCTGAATTACAATTCTGAACTATGCGACTTTGGCTAAAGACAAATCTTCAGCTCCAGTGCTCACCTATTTTCCCAGCAGACTGTTTTGAGTGTTTTCATAGCTCTAGATGCTCTGTCCTTGCTACATTATCTGAAATTCCTGTCTTCAGCCTAGTGCTGGCAGTGTGAGCGGGGAGTCCCAGCTGCTCTCTCGGCAGGAGCACATCAATGGAGCTGTGCACGCACCGGAGCGAGCGCTGTAAACACACAGCCTAGCACGCAAGCCTTTCCTCCCGGTGAACTTTGCCATTTGTAATTTATCCCTGCTCTAAGTTTTCTCTTGTGTTTGCCTTTTTCTATAATTTCTTCCTGTAAAGCCTGTGTGGGCTGGCTTCTAGTTCCCGTGCAGTGTGATCTTCTAATCCAGCAGTTTCACCTCCGGCTTTGGACATAAATCAGCAGGGAGCTCTCACAGGTTCCTTGTGCCCTGTTCGGGAAGGGAAGGAGGAATAATGCAGATATTGATATTGAGCTAATGCTATCAAGCTGCCTAAAGCAGGAGAAGAGATTGATAAGGGAAAGCATTGTATTTATAGGTTCTGGCATATAGCATAGCACAAGTCCTATTTAAATTCTTCAGAAATTAGGATCAGATGACTTAGGAACTTCTGGTGTATTTGAATCTTAAGTGGTTACAGACAGTTTTGCTCAGACTTTCCTTCAGTTGTTGTATGTGCTACTTCTTCTTCAGTTAGAACTGGTTGGGAAAGTTTACAAATTCTTGGGAGAATGGAAAAACATCCTGCTCACACTGAGGCTGAATGGCAACAGGGACACAGATCATCTCTGAGGTGCTACCTACCTGGTAGCCTTTCTTGTGTGTGTCTGTGTAAATGTGTGCAGAGGGATTGAGTTTACTGGTGTTCAGTGTGATGTTGCCTTTATTTTCCGAATATTAATTCTGACCTTGCTGCCACTATGTATGACATGGGCATGGTAGAGATCTGCTGGGGTAAAGGGTCAACTTCAAATTAATATATTTTTTGTCTTCAGCAATGGGTTATAGTATGAAGCACCTGAATGGATCCTTTATGAAGAATAGAGAAAATGAAAAATGTAAAACGGGCTTTACTTGTAGAAAATGCAATGCATTGTTGTCATTGGAGCACCATGAAAAGCATGATGCAGAAGTGCTCTGGGATGGCTGTCAAGGGGTAGATCACTGCCTGGGCAGAGTAGAGAACAGTAGGTGCCAGTCCTGAGGATGAGAAGGGTGTTTTTCTGCTCAGAGCCAACTGTACTGCCATGAATGTGACACAGCGGTTGGGCTCACTTTCTCCCCCACAATGACAACAGCTCAGGTGTTTCCT
>VXBB01009081.1:132781-202906 GCA_013399915.1 Illadopsis cleaveri | reverse complement strand
TTTTTTTTTTTTTTAATTGCCTTCATGTGGGCTGAGAGCTCAGGCTGTTCTCCAATGGGCAGATTCCAGCTTAGAGGGATGTTCTGAGCATGAAACTTTGTTCCACTTCTGTTCTGTGCCTGTGCAGCAGCAGCTGAGGCCCAGCCTGCCTTCCCAGGGGCTCCCAGCAATTCCATGTGCTCTGCCAGCCCCCTGTGCTACCAGAGCAGCTCTTGTGGAGCACAAGGATGCACAAGGCCCTGGTCAGCTGGACCTTCATGGAGACTGCCCCCAGTCTGTGGAGCCCAGCCCAGCCCCTGCCCTGCCTGCACTGTGGGATGGCCTGAGCTGTTCTCCTCTAAGCACCCACATGTGTGTGCAGGAGCAGCCTCGCTCAGAGCAGCCTTCTGCCAGGGCTTTCTGGCACACCCTGCTGTGCTCCAGCTGCAGCTGCTGTGGCAGCTTGTCCCGCAGCCTGCCAGCAGGCGGGCAGTCCAAATGGCTGGGAGCTCCCAGAGCCTTGGCAGCTGGGGAGAAACAGCTTGGGGGTCACACACAGCTCTGTGAGCACTTGGGCAGGGACCACCTGCCTCCAGGTAGGGCAGGGGAGCCTCGTGAGCCACCCACCCTGTGGCCTCACTGGTCCCCCACAGTTTCCAAGGCCAGCTTTGGCAAAGGCTGCTCCTCTGCTTGTTCCTTGCGGTTATGGGTTGGGTCATCTGCAGAAGGAGCAGAGCTTTTCAGCCTCTCTGAGGTCTCTTGAGTCCTAAGGGACTAATAACTCATTGAGATGGTTGGAGCTTGACAGGGACCTGGAGGTAAATTGCTGTAATTCCCTGGCAGTATCTTCCACCCTTGGGGCAGGACAAGTAGGAGTTTCTCCCACAGCAGGAGTCAGAATTGTTCTGCAGGAAACACCCAGGCCAAGAGGCCTCTCTCCAAGCTAGTTCTTTTACAGTAACAAACTTAGTAATTTTTTTAAGGAAATCTCTAACCTAAGTAAGAAAGAGATCTGGTAAATGGATCTCTCACTTGCAGGATCTCATAGCTGTATCATTGGCTTTGCCGCTGATGAAAAAGATCAGATGCAAATGCAAATAAACAAGTGAATTGATCTTTGCATTTATAAATAACAAAGTTGGGGAAATCCCCCCATCCTTAATCATCAACCCTAAAAGATTTTGAGTCTTGAATCTCCTTGACAGTGAGTCAGCGTTATCTTGACACAAAGACAGGGAGAATGGAAAACTGTTTATGAGAGTGTTTTATATCCATTTTGAGCTGTTATGACTGATGATGAGTAACTATAGAGCCAGAGTGTCTTACTCTATTTTATGGAAATACTGATCTTGTTCTCTTAGAAGTCAATTATTACCATAAAAATGTTACTCTTATTATTCAATTCCTTTTATTATAAGTGCAGTTTTTATGTTATGGCAAAATTAGCTATAAATACATGGGACTATATCTAAATGTTGCGTCTTAAATGGTTTTGAAGCTCTAATGTCCTGATAGAAACCAACTCTGTACTAGGCAAGGCTACAACAAGATCAAAAGTACCTTTTCCATTATTATCTCACCAAAGGGTGCTTTCTCAAGTGACTAAATAAATGTTCTGTGTGAAACAGTCTGTAGGGAGAGGAAGCCTTTTTTCAGGCTCTCAAGTGCTGGCAGGTCCAAGTGCCCTGAAGATCGTCAGAACTGGGGATGAAGATCTTTATATCCATAATAAATACTATTGTTCAGATTGCCAGTTCAGACTTAGGCTGGGAATATTCTGGTTTTAGGTTGCTTACTTTTGTCCATTCAGGTCTTCTTTCAGTTTTGTCTTTTTACTCTTGTTAATTCAATATATGCTACAGGTAACGCTATCAAGGTACCCAAGCCATGTAGGAGTGAAGTCACATAGGGACCTTCAGATCTTAAGCTGCCTTACGGCCAAATCCTACTCCTCTTCTTAGTGACTTATACTGTGGCAGTCCATATCCTTCCTGACCTGGGGCATATTCCCTGTTGGAAGTGGTGGGGCACAATGCCCACATCATACTGAGTTAATACATTAAAAAGTTCCTGAGTACTGTGTGGACATCTGAAGAAATCATCTGTGTTCAACACATTTCCTTCAGTTTCCTTTAACAAGAGTATTAATCTAATTGATGTCAGAGAACAGGGAAAGTTTCTTGGCTTTTGCAGCATGTGTGCATACATGCATATATAATTTGTGTCAGAAACTGATCATTTACAATATGCATTAAAATACATATAACTAGTAACATTTTTTTATTTTTAAACTGTCATGCAAAAAATATCAATTTTTATATACCTGTAGTGTGTGTATGTGTGTATCTGCATTTCTGCTAGGAAGTTATCCTTCCATGTTTATGGCGCTCAGTGGGATGGATGAAGCACCCATGGAATTTTGCCAGCTGTGCTGACGCAAGCTCCCTGCTCATCCTATAAACATTTACGCTTCTGAGTAACTTCAGTCACGTACAGACCCTGGGGCAAAAGAGTCCTCATGGGTCACTGATTCCAGCCCTGTGGTGTGACAGGCAAGGCTCAAAATTCCTCTCGTAAAATGCCCAAGCGCTAATATAAAGCTCTCCGACTTTTCACCTGCCATCCCTCCTACTGAAAATTTACTCCTTTGCCTTCTTCAACTGATAGTTAAATAGTCTTCTCTCATTTTCATCCTCAGGTTAGTCATGGACAATTTCATTCTTATGTCAATATTGTAAGTACCTCTTCTTCCTCCCTGCTGTTTACCCAAGGAGAGCAGTCGTGCAGCTGAAGTTATTTATGTGCATTTGCAGCTTTAGGTCCTTGGGGGTGGATGTCCACATGGATTTTACTTATGTACAGATAAACAGGCAGAATGATTTTACAAGCCAAACCTGTCAGAGTGATTAAAACTAAGCAGGATCCCAAAGTAAACGTGTCTTGAGTTGATAAGGACTGTCTTTGAAGCAGTTGTCCTTCAGCATGCAGCTATTCCTGGGCAGTTGCAGCTGGCTGGCTTTGGTGCCCCCTGATTTATATCAGGACAAGTCTCCTGCTCACATAAAACATAGGATGCCACAATCCAGTACAGATCTGTTCGTCATGAAAGGGGATATCTGTGTCTATCCCTTATTTTCCTAGCAATAAATTACATGTAAGCTGGCAGAGCTGTTCATTTCCACTTCGGGGCTGAACTGGAGGGGTGGTTTGTGCTTTGGTGTTCTTCATTCCAGTGCTGCTCCAGGTGTGCCATGTTGGTATTCCTCCTCACTAAGTAACTTTGCAAACATGATTCTTCTTTCCTTCCTGACACTGCAATTTCTGTATCTTCTAGAACTGAGACAGGTAGGATTTGGAAAGTTAAGTTAAGTTCAAACAATTTTACTGTGAGTGAGGTAGAATGGGCTACAGAAGAGCTGGACCCTCTTCCCCTGTCCAGTCACTCACAAACCTCTGAACAAGGAGGGGAGGAAGGCAGACACTGTCATGCTAATTGGCCACCTGACCTCTCTACCCCTTCTCTGAGGGTTACAAAGGTGTGAGAACACGTGGGATGAGAGCTGGTAAAGCCAGGAGGGACATGGGAGGACGAAAGATCTCCCAAGTGTTATAGGCAGGGGAGTAAAATCTCCCACAGAAGATCATATACATGTTGAAATCACATCAGCTAACAGGCTTAGCAAGGAAACCAACAACTGAATGGGACCTTTTTTTGGAGGGTGCTCTTCATAAAGCTGGCTTGATTTGCCATCTTCTAGCACTGCAATACACTTGAAATAACTCCATCATAAATGAAATAAGATTTTCATAAGAATGCTGGCATTGCAAACCTGCTCCCTGTAGCTTTAGTAGAAAGTTGTTGGCAACCTCATCCTGCAATGCCAGGTGATTTGTGCAGCAACTTGTTAACAGCAGTTAAGCAATGAAATCAGGTGCCCTTCCCTGAGGCTACAGATGAATCATTGAATTACAGGGAGGGAAACGATATTGGGGGTAGAGTGGGTACACAGCAGTGAAGAAAGGAGATGGGAGAAGCTGGGGTGGACAGTCATCGTGGAGCCCAGAGGACGTGTCTTGATGTTTTTGTTTAGGCAAAACGTAACCAGTGGTAACTGGAGGATAAAGGGTCAGAATCCCCTGTCAGAAACTGTTTGGGCAGGTATCACTTGGGAGTAGCTGAGTGGATGGGTATCTGCTGCACTGACGTAATGCAGCTGGAAGGAGGCCCCAGGTCTGTTCCCCTCCTGCTTACCTGGTTGGGGAAATGAGCCTCCTCTGTCAGTCACCTGTAGCTTCCCACTACTCATAGATTAGGTCTCCTGAATAAAATTCTGTTATGTCACCACAAGCAATGGTGGTACTCACAAGGGTTTATTGTAACCTGCTTTAAAATGCAGAAAGATAACACTGACAGCATCCACCATATTTTACTCCACATGCTGGACTATGGTCTGGATTTTCCTGGTGGATTACGCAGAGCTTTTCAAGTGCAAAGTGACCACTTTTGTAGCTTCACAGCATAAGGTTCACATGATGGGATACTTCAAATCTCTTTTGTAGTCATACTGCATTGACTGATTGTGACACAGTGTATAAATCCAGCCCCAGTGACACTTTGACAACAATCTTTGATGTGATAAACCAACCAATACAGCCCCAGGCACTGAAGTAGGAGGATGGAGACCGGAGCTGAATGTTGGCCTGATTTTTCAGGATGCCTCAAGTTACTCCTCCAAGCACATCTTTGCACTCCTTCATTCAGTTAAGTCTTCAGAGTGTATTCCTTCTTTGGAGAAAGTGTGTGAGAACTGTTTCACTTTCAATTGAATTGCAGCCACCAATGGCACTAGAGACACTGAAAAAAAGAATAAAATATGGCCTGATTGCCTAGACTGGGGTTTTCTCTGAAAAACAGCCATAACCTTTATTTTTTCCAGCATGGCACCAATGTGCCTTCCCACCAGCAGCAGGGGATTGGATCTGTGTTTTTATGGATAGAGTACAAACCCAGATCTTGGAGCTGTGAGTGTTTTACCCAGGCATTTGGGCAGGTTTGATGTGCCAGGGTGGACAGTGTCTGCTGGACTCTCTGTCTCCTCCTGACAGCACACCAAACAGTTATGTGGCTGTTTCTCTTACCCTCCTGTCCTTGCTTGGTTGGTAAGGTCTGGTTACATCAAGCCTGGAGATCTTCTGGCCCATCTATATTTGTAACGAGTGGAAGTACAATCTTTGGAGTGTAAATCATTTCAGAAACATACTGGTGTGTTTTTTTATGCCTACTGTACTTCTTATTTAGGTGAACTGCATCCTTAATTCCTACAAGTTTCTGGTAGGAAAAACTAGGATTCCTTCTTTTTTCAGTAGCACTTGCATATTTGTCCATCATAAATTAAACTCTTTCTTCGAGTACTTTCAATTTCTACATGCTGAAATGAGAAATCCCTATAAGGCAGGAAAGATCAATATTTTCAGTAGTTAAACATCCAACATTTATATTCTTGAGCCCATGTTTAGCACTGCATTTAGATTCAAATTCTTAATCAGCTTCCCGTTGATTTGAATGTTGAATTAGATACCAAAATATGCACCAAGAACCTTCACGTGAAACATTCAACGCTTCTTGGAAGTTGAATTAAAATCACAGGCTTTCAGTAAAAATAAATTCCCTTCTGTTAGGGAAAGAAGTATTTGAAAGAAAATGATGAAGTAATCTTAATATCCTTGCACTAGACCTGTAAAGTAGAGTGACATTTATTTAAAACATTGTCAAACAGATCATCATTACCAAGGTTTTGCTCTTTGATATGAGTTAGTACTTTGTACAGTGGTTTCAGAGGTAAGTGCCTTCAGCTTTCTGTTCTGTGATTCAGTTTTATATCCCAGCCCTATGTTCTCCTTTAAACATAATCAGCCCCAATTCAGCAGACAGTAACTGAAGTTAAGCACAAAGTGGCAAGAACTAGGATCCAAACTGATCTGATGGGCAGATGTAAGGAAAACTATTAATGGGTGGGGCATCTTTAAAAATAATGAGAACAGTATTCTCTTCATTAAAAAGTACAGAATAGGTCTTTGGGCTAAAACTAAAAAGTCTGTTGCCTGCAGGTACTGGCAACATGTATGTCTCTTTGCAAATTATATTTTTATTATAAATAAACAACCTGCTTTGCAATACTGTGACTTCATTCTGATCTTATTCTTTAACATAATTGAAGATCAAATACCTCATGCAGGACTTACAGAGTCACCTTTTTTTTTTTAACTTAAATCTGTTTTGATCTGTAGGTATTATGTTATGAGCTGAAATGTTCATAAAGCCTCCAGGCTCTCATTCAAAGCAGCTCAGAACTCTCCTTGGAGTAGAGGAACTCTTGCTTTTGTAACAGTCTCCTCTCTACAGAATTCCTATCCCAAAGAAGATCCTATATTTCCTGTTTTCATTGATTAGATACTTTTGAAACAGGTTTCACATCTAAAGTGTCTTTGCAAACCATTCTTGAAAGTTCTAAAATAAATATATTTCTTTATACCTGTAGCTCTAAATTAAACTGGATTTGTATTTTTTTCTAATTACTCACCATGATCTAATACTGCAACAACTAAGCCATTGACAAGTGATCCAAATCTGCCCATCAGTGTCAATTCTGAATGGGATCTGTGTTGTTCATGGTATAATTAAAGGAATAAGAAAAACCTCTGCTGATGAATGTCCCTCACTGAGAACAGAGATTTCATAATTGGGCAGTCGGTAGGTTTAAGGCAGGTCAGAGTAACTTGTGATGGACAAAAGTACGAATCATCATAGGAAATGTTTTTAGTGGCAAGGCTGGTTCATTTATCAGCTCCAGTTCACCAAGCCCCATCATAAGAAAATCTGGATCTAGTTTCCTTTGGTAAAATACAGCAGGAAGTAATTTTTGAATATTTTCTAAAATATGTCTACAACTTAGGGTGTGATGTTATGTGGATAATGCTAAGCAAAGGGATACAGCTGGCTCTCTGTACCTTGCCATGGGTTAAAAACCAAATCATTCCCATGGAGAGGTCACTCCAGGGCTCTGAAAGCAGATTAGGATTTAACATCAGTTATCCACATGTATCTATAATACTCATTTATCTTTCATAACTTTTTGCAACAAAATGAGCATATTGAAGTAGACATGATGTGAAATTAGAGCTGTTGGGAGACTCTTCTGAAGAACAATAGGAGTTTTGCTTTTGTTTCAACAGGGCTGAAATATATCCCATTTCTTATAAGAAAGAGCAGCAAATAATATTTATTATCCTTTTGATATGGAGCCATTACTGGAAGCCATTATCATCATATTTCAGGTTACTTAATCACCTCTGTGAACTGATAACCCACATAAATAATTGCCTCACTGTTGCCAACAGTGCTTTTGGCACACCATGAAAATAACATTATTCCTTATGAATTAAACCACAATAAGATTTTAAATGACAGATTAAAGGCTTTCTTTAGGTACCTTGAATCCTTCCAAACTGAGCAAACAAGAAGAGACCTACCATTTTGCAGGTATGTGATAGAGGTGAACTACGGCTGAGCTCCCTGATGGCACAGAAACCAAGTGCATGTGTCCAAACATGCCAGGCGAACGCAGATGATGAAAAAGAAAGATTAACTGCTGAAGAGCTACCTGCTGTTCAGAGCATTCCAGCTATCAGGCACACCCCAGCCGATTCCGTAATGCTCGGAGTGTATCCATAGGTCTGGAGGCAGGGACTCCATATCTGTTTGGCTCTTTTCTGTTCCTGCACGGAGCAACTCATGTCTACAGCATTGTGCAAGATGGTCATGCTTCATTAGTATCCCTCACTTTGTAGTAGTTTCTTTTAGTTTGAACCTTTCCCTCTTGTCTCCTTCTAGTTAGAGATCTCCCAAATGGCCATAGCTCAAGCAGAGTGACCAGTGCCATTTTTCATATTGCATTATCTAGTTATCCTTGGCTGGATGTGTGCTCATAGCCTGCCTTTTGCTGCAGGAGGTGAGACAAAACTTCTGATGAAATTCTGCTACATACATATTTCTTCTCATCCTAAATATGACAAGAAATCAGGACATGTCAGCCTTCCTAATATTACCAAAATCTGTTCCTGGACAGAAGCTGTAAGACAATGAATGTATATATACCTAGGGCAGCCAAGGGAAAGGATCTTCAGACAGGTGGGCACAAAGTCTTGCCAGGACAGGCTGCTGCTCCGTTCTGTAACAGCCTGGTCTGAGTTCTCTGGGCGACAGCCCAGCTGTGTCACCTGGAGGAGCTCAGCTTGACACATTTGCTGTCATGGCAGAAGGTCAGGTTCTCTATGGGTAGGCACCCAGGCATAGAAATTGCTTTGAAACTCTGCCTGCACCACTTGGATCCCAAAAGCCACAAGGATGAAAATCACAGAATGGTTTGTGTTGGAAGGGACCTTAAAAACCATCCAGTTGCAGGCCTGTCATGAACAGGGACACCTTCCATAAACCAGGTTGCTCCAAGACCCATCTAACGTGGCCTTAAACACTGCCAGGAATGGGGCAGCCACAGCTTCTCTGGGCAATCCCTGCCAGGGCTCACCACGCTCATAGTAAAGAATTTCTTCTTGTAATCTGATCAAGACCTGCCCTCTATCCGTTTAAAGCAATTCCTTCTTGTCCAATGACTACATGTCATTGTAAAATGTCCCTCTCCGGTTCTCTAGGAGGTCTCCTAAAGGAGATGTTCCTGGAAATTTTAAATTAGATGTGGCATAATATTTTTGACCCCCATTTTCCACGAAACAAAATGAAAAGATGGAATTTGTGACTAGATTGAAGTCCTGTTTGTATTATACCATAATCTCTCATATGCTATCTTACTATCCTTTGTGGCTTGTAGCCCAGGTGTTTCAACCCTCCTTCCTACCCTTTATTTATGAGGTTTTTCTCATATATTGTGTGGGAAAGAGAAGAAACATGTGGTAGTTTGGGAGATGAGATCTGGCCAGGGATCTTATACCAGCAGAGCAGAATGAGGAAAGAGATACTTAAGTGCTCTGCAGGGAAAAGTGGTTTCGTATTTGACTCAGATGGAAAGTTTTCATTCAAGCTTCACCACTTTCCTTTTGAAACACTGGGTGGGAAGTTCTACAGAAAATAATTCCCCTCTAAAAATTTTTGGCCTGGCCTACTTGTTCAAGTCTGTGCTGCTGCATTGAGTTGAACTCCCATGGTGTGTCCAAGCACTGCCTGTGCTGGCAAGTGAGACCTCAGTGCTCAGGGCAAGTACCTGAGCTTCAGCCAGCAGTTGCCCCAGCCATCTTAAGGAATTACCTCTAGATGTCACTCATGAATCCCTCTTATTCGAGGGATTTAAATAAGTAGTTAGGATACCTCTGACACAGAAACCCTTCAATCACTCTGCTTGGTTACTGAAATGTTTGTTTTCTGCCCTCCTTTTCCACACTGTTGGAGTCAGATAAAGGCTGAAGGCAGAGAAGGTACTTTTTCAGCAGTGCAGAGATGCCTTAGCTCATGCAGAAAGTAAAAAAATAGAGAAAAACTCAGCCTTAGTCAAAACAAATAAAGACTTCTGTAGTCTTTGATGCCAATTGAACAATCTTCCAACAAGCTGGGAGAGCTCAGGATGAAGCTGATTGTCTGATGATTTATTTAGGTAACTGTGTCTTGTTAGTACTTGCTTAGCAATGGGTCCAGATGCTTGGTATAACATTCTCTAGCCCATGACTAAAATGATTTAAGTGGCTATTTCCACACTCACTAAGGCTGAATAGACTGAATAGAGCAGTTCCCCTTCAAAAACTAATTATTTTCTGTTAGATATTTTCCATGGATTTACTTTTTTTTCCTCTTCCTTAAAACCTGATTTTTAAAATTTTGTGCTTGCTTTTTTAGTAATGAAAAAATCCAAACACATTTATGCCTGACTTTCAACGGGAGGAAAGTGTTCCTATAGAAAAACTATTTCTAGAGAGGAAAAGGAAAAATATCAATATGAAAATTTGGGGCATCTCTAGCAGTAAGGAGGTTTTTGAGGTTTTGACCTTACCCATAGTAAATAGAATTTTATTCTGCAAATGGTTGAGCTGAAGCCAAAGGGTCTCCTAATGGAGTAAAATACTCAGTGTGTGTATAAGAGTATATGAATTCTCCTATGAGCTGTGACTGATAATTGTTCCAGTTTTTCTCATATTTGGAAGAAGTTTGGCCTTGCATTGTTCCAGTGTTCAACAATTCATTGTGTGAAATGATTTCCAGAGAACCTTCATGGAAACTTTTGGGAGTTCATCAGTCCTGAGCTACTTAAGGACATTTTCTTCAGTGCTATCCTGTCACAAGCATTCACCTTTCATTGAAATTAAAATTAATATCTCTGATGGCTGCATTGCAGCCAGGACTTCCAGAAGGCTGGCAGTCAGAATGGACAAAAGATTCCTATCACATAGTAAACAAAGATCTTGTAAATAAATAAGGGATAATGAGTGTCTGGCAGCACAAAGCAACCACATTTGCAGATCGTACAACAAGAAAGACAATTCGAGTTTATAAAGTAATTAACCTCTTCATGTGAGTATGTGTGGATATGCATGCATTTATATATATTTATTTATGTGTGTTGATTATTGCCCTTTTTACTTCCATGGGACTTTGAAAGACAAAGTCCTACATGAAGACTCAAACAGCATAATAATTTTGTCAAAATGTACTTTTATTATTAAAACTACAAGGGACAGTAAAGCATTTGCAACCTTACTAGAGTGTCTCATGGCCGACAGGTTTTATAAGTACGATTTTAGAGTAATGGAAGCTGCACTTTGATAGCATTGAAATTTCAGAGTTATTTAGGTTTTATCTATAAAGCAGGAAAAATATTTTATTGGTTGCAGTAGGCAGATCCATGAGGGATTTTACTGTGACTTCACCTTTTCCATGTTTGTTTTTTGCTGCTGCTGCTGCTGTATCACAAACACTGGCTCAGGTCCATAAAGATGCTTGACTACTTTGCTGCAGATGATCTGAATTAGGCACCCAAAACTGCTCTGGGTCTTTGTCATTAAGCAATCAGAAATCAGCTGTGGTAGTGTTAAAAATGGGAATCCTTTGCCTACACCCCTGAAGAAAGGCAATTCTTAGAGGGATACTAAGCATGGCAATACAGAGTAAATGATACTGATAGCTCTCCATGTAAAAAAACCCCCAAAACATAGGCAGGGATTAGCAGTTAGATTGCTAAAACATAATAAAATAGCAGGGGAGTAGAGGCACTGAAAGACCTTGGAAGCACAGACCTGATCTGAAATTCAGAAAAAAGATCGTATCTCTCCTGCAGGGCTGCCAGGAGGGTGTGAGGGGATTTATCTTATCCATCTGAGATGGTGTCCCCACTGCTGAAACAGTTCCTTGCTCCTGCTTCTAGAAAAGGATTGCTCTGCCTGAGTTTGATGCAGGGAAGTGGAGGCTTGAGCACTCTGGCCAAGTGACCGGTGGGGGGGTCTTGATGATGCCACAAGAAAAGTCAGTTAATTTTACTTTTAAAAACCTGAAAATTTAAATATACAAACAAACCCCATACTGGACGAATATTTCAATTATGAATTTAAGAGTTCCAGACACAGGATATTTTGGAACTCCACGAGATTCATCCTTCTCTTCCAAGACTGATAAATGACCAAAGGGTGTGTGAAGAATGTGCTAAGAAGGAAGAAATCAACCAAATAAAATCCCAAAAACCCCTGACGATTAAACTATCTACTCATTCCCGTATCACAGAAATTATTAGAAACTATTTCCAGACTCCTGGCCTTTTATTTTATTTTTTTTTCAAGAAAAAGCTGGATATAGTACAAATCTGGTTCATTATCTTATCATAATTACGCAGTTCCTCAAATGATGAAAACCATTTCTGAAATGATTTGTTGATGCAGCACTATTTGAGGCTGTTGCCGCTGTGCAAGGATGCTCAGTTGGTTTGGGCACAGCAGGCTGAAACGGCAATCAGTTAGCCCAGGAAAAACCCACTTACAGAAAAATGGATCATGTAATTAGAGATTATGTCATAATGAACGTGCACAGGGGGATAAAATTAACCTTTGCGCCATGGCATGGACTTGAGGCACTTGAGTGGCTGAAGTATAGCAGGAGTCAGTCACTGGGGAGATAAGCAGCCCTGAGCAGCAATATTCCCTGCAGGGGAGGGGGCAAGAATGGTGGGATGCCAGGTCTCGCCCCACTGGGAACGTGCAGGAGGGGACACTTTTACCTATTCTTTCAGGGCTGACATTCCTGTAGTCCTCCCTCCCTTTTAGCCTGTTTCAGCCTTGCCTGTCCCACAATCGGTGCCCCTTCCCAGCCTCCTCCATTCCCAGCCTTCCCGTATTACTCTGACATTTCACAGCTCTGGCTGTTATCACTAATGTGATGGAGAAATGCTTTGGTGGTGCATGGCCGGGTCATGCAGGGGTGGAAAGGGGGAAGGGATGGGAATTCTGTGTTCCGGTGCAGCCAAGGACTATGGCCACTCGTTTGCAAGTTCTCAGCGGGGAGAGGTCCCACTGGCGGAGGGGATGCTGGCCATGCCCTTGCTGGGCTGCAGGCAGGGATGGCACGATGACCACGGGGTGGTTGTGCCCCCGTAGGAAGCGCTGACGATGAGCAGGGCCCAAAGCAGGAAATGCCGGCCGCGCGCCCCAGGCATGAGCTGGGGGTGGCCCTTCAGCCCCCGTTCTCCAGCCCCACCACATCCCCTCTTCCCCTGTGATCTGGTGAACGAGGGGGTGGCTGTGGGAGACGGGGGGCACGGGCCTTCTGCTCGGCATGTGGGGCGCTCCAGCTCTGGGGAATAAGCTCCAGCAGCATGAGCTGTGCAGTGCCACTTCAAAGCAAGCTCTGGCAGCAAGGCAGGGGATTGTCTGGCGGGATTAAACCACATTGGAACCGTTCTGGAAAGGGTTTGACTCTTTGATTCTTTCGTATACAAATCTGACATCAAAGCAAAGTCCTGGTGTCTGTCAGATATGTCCTTCATCCCTAGAAAGAGATAAAACAGCCTCCTGTCAGTCAGATAACACGATAATTAGACAGCATGATAATGCATTTATCCTAGTGCTTACAATCCTTGATCATATATTGCAATTATGTATACAGGCCACAGCAACCAATGTCTTTAATTATAACCTTGATGGCAAAATGATAGGAAGCAAGAGTCTTCCTAAGGGTAGGAAAAAAGAGGTTTTTAATTCATTTTTATAGATCCTCACTGAATATAATAGAAGGGATTAATATGAAAGCCTTTGCCAGCGCATTTGTGTGACCTGACAAACGTGTTTATAAAGAATTAGCAGTGTGTGGTTACTACATTAATATAGGGCAGACATTAGAGCAATATGAGATAGGTACTAAACCAGATAGAAACACCAGCACTTCAGTTTGATGTTAATCTACTCCTCAGAAAATTCATAGTTAAATGACTACAATAATCTTATTATTGCGATTTATTAAGGGTAAGTTTTTGAAGATAAATAGCCAACTTAAAGATTTCTCATTCATTTAGCCAGAAACTTCTTGGTTGCTTTGCAAATGTCAACTAGACAAAAAACAAACAGGTGATATTATCCCTCCTGCAATAAACTGCCTCTCTACCAGACTGGACAAGGCTCCTGGATCAGGAATCTGATTGCTTACACCCAGTTGAATTATGTTTTTACTTGCATATTATTTAACTATAATTATATTTTTGAGTTTTTCATGCATTATGAAGCCCTTGATTAAAATAAATTAAGCAAATTAAGGCAGGGAAGCAGGGAGTGATTGTAAAAGGTGTCAGAGTTCATAATTCTGGTGCTTGAGTTTTATCAATTTTCTACTGCTCAGTGTTTGG
The DNA here is from genome assembly GCA_013399915.1 of Illadopsis cleaveri. Classification (NCBI taxonomy): domain Eukaryota; kingdom Metazoa; phylum Chordata; class Aves; order Passeriformes; family Timaliidae; genus Illadopsis; species Illadopsis cleaveri. The sequence goes on along the minus strand of VXBB01009081.1, from coordinate 189,044 downwards.
CATCATGAAAAAGCCACTGAGTGGTGCATGTCTGGCTGCTGGTCCAGCCCTGATCCTCCTCCAAGTCCATTTCTGCTCTCATACAGAAAAGTGACCATGTAAGCACATCCCTTCTGAAGGGTCATGGTGATCATGCCCAGGAGATCACCAGGAACAGAAATGCCAAAACCTGGTCATCTCTCTGGCTCTCAGGATTGAAGGACAGAAGCACAGAGGAAAGGGAGAAACTTCAAGTGAACATTTTCCTGAGGGAAAACGGTCTTAGCTGTTAGGAAGTACTGAAAGATTATGGAGTGGCAATCAGGCCCCTTAAAATAAGATAGCCCAAAATTGAAACACTTGGAAAAATGGTTGCTTTGGGAAAACTGAAGTGTAGATGTAATTATCTGGTTACAGAAGGTTACAATGGTATAGGTGTTAGAGCCCAGACTTAGCTTCAGACATGAACTGTGAGCAGGACAAGGATAAACCTTCTTGGCTGTGACCATGCATTTGCTTAGGAATTATCAGCATGGTGATAATTGGTATAGATTGTTTCTTGTTCTTCGGAACAGAACTATGTGTTTATCCAATTCAGATGGTCCCTCAGGGGTTAGGGGTCATTCTCTGCATCTCTTATTCTTTTAGGGCCTCTCCTGTCTCTCCTTATGCTACTGCAGGGCTTTCCTCTGCAGCTTCCCCTTGGGCCCTCCCCAGCAGCAGTGTCCTCCAGCTTATCCTTAGTGTCTTAGACACTCATCCTTAATGTCTGAACAATGTAATTCCTCGTTGTCAGCAATCCCAGGTGTATGGCATAGTTGGGAAATGAGGCCTTTTGGGCAGCTGAGCTCCTACTGCCCCTGTGCCCAGCCCAGACTCCCAGTTGCTGACTGCTGAAGTAATTTGCTATGGCTGCTTGGTGCCTACATGGTTAATAAGCCTTGGCAGAGGAAAACCCCTTTCAGATTGAAAGGCCAGGACTTGGACCCTCAGGACATTAGGATGATACCATCTGTGGTCCTGTGGTTCTTCTGCAGCAATCTTTTCTTCTTCCCATCTTTGCACCCTAAAGCACCAGCCAATGTGTCTGCAGAATCTCAGAGGAGATAAAGATTCCCATGGAAAATCGCCATGGAAATTCCTCCTTCAAAATTACAGGATTAGTCTGCACTGCAGAGCCACATCCATGCAAGGGAAGAAGCCACAAAGCTTTTCTTACTTCTGCTACGTGCTTCACACCTCCTTTGGTGGTTGGTGTGGAGCATTTTCTCCTAGGATTTAATCATACTGTTTTAATACAATATCTGTAAGATACTGGCCACATTATTTATTCACATAAAATTTTCATTTTTAATAGAGGAAAATGAATTATGTAAATGGAAAAGGAAAACTTTTTGACCTCAGTGATTCTTTTATGTCACAAAACCCAAACCGTGTCTTCATGCTACTGGGATCCTAGACAAAAATTTTAAAAATCAGCTGAAATGGGCCACTTTTCAGTAGTCAAAAAACCAAATGAAACCCACAACAATCAGAAAATATTTCTCTTGTGGGAGAAAACCTGAAGCAGATATTACAAATTCCCATTCTATGAAAAGTAATGATGGGAATTGCTTAACTAGCTACGTGTTTTGGTACATTATTGTTGACTCCTTATTGCAATATTAAAGTGTCAAGTGGATTCAACCAACTAATACCACTTTGTATGCCACATATAAGTGTGTATATATGTAAATATGTATGTGTGTAAATATATATATATATGTAAATATACATACATATACATAAAAGCAACTGGTAAATGCAGTATTTCATGTTATAAATCACTCTTCCAACCATTCCTGCCAATAACACCCAATGCTGAAGATCTTATAGAATATTCCTCTGGCTGTGGGTGTTGCCTTGTGGTCATGGCCCTGTGGGGATGGATTAGCCTTCAAATACCTGGGCTGAGGAGCTGCCAGGAGAGCACCACATCTTCCGATCTCACAGTGAGGCAAGGGGGTATTTATCAGTAGCTTCCATGAGGTTAGGAATTGCCTCATAAATATTTACATGTGGAAAGAGATAAACTGTGCAAATGTATCCAGGACACCCATTTACCACTCTGGTATCTCCCTTGGTTTGAGACAAACAGGAAGCTCCCAGAAGACAAGCTCTGTTCCTGGTGGAGGCCAAAAGAGTGAGAAAACTAATACGTGGGAGTGCTGGAAGGAGACTGGAGTAGGTGTTACGCAGGGGATGCATTTCCATTGCTCCTGGAAGAATGGGAGGAGGAAGAGCTAGCAGCCATTGTGAAGGCAGCAGCGGATTTTGTCATGGCTTGAAGCAGCTGCCGGGGGTATAAGGACATAGCTCTGAAATGCTGAACCACAGATAATATAAAAATAGCATTAATATGATAATAACGGAGTAAAGCTGGGCAAGTGTTGAATTAGGGGGCTGTAATTACAACAAGGGCTTCTGTATGACTGGAATAGACAGTAAGAGTCCCAGATGGAGATGGAATTGTGGTTCTGTAGTTCACAGCTGCCGATTGGAGTCTTTAACATGTATCCCTTCTTTTTTGCTTCTTGACCACTTAGTAGAGACAAGCTCCCACTATACAATAAACTCCAAGCTGCACAGCACCAGCTGAAAGAAGGTTCCTTTATTTTACTTGACCCAAAACCAGCCAGAAGTACCTGGCACCTTGTGGGCCTGTGCAGGACAATTTGCTTCATTCCGAACACGCTACACTGTGGCTCCATGCCTACCTTAATTAGGAATAATTAGCTCAAGCACTGGTGCAGCTGTGCAGCTTCTTGTGTCAGAGCTTCACCACATCCCTTCATTACCTCAGCTTTAGCCCTGATGCCCCGCAGTGTCCCGTTTCGCAATGTGGGCTCTTCCATGCACAGCTGGGGGTTTGCTCACCGAAGCCGTTTTGCATTACTTGGTGTTCCTGGGATGAGAGCACGTAACTCTCTGGCTTTTTGGTCACAGCTTCCCTGTCCTCTGCCTGAGGCTGGAGAAGCTGGAAAGGGCCAATTCCACATCAGAACCATCTGGTGAATCCTGATAAACCATCAGACTGGTTACCTTTATTGGTCCTCCAAGACGGATCACATGTGTTCTTGGAAGTCACTGTATTTGTATTTCATTGGAGATGAGAAGGATTAAATAAATAGCAGTGTTGGTTTTCTAGTCCTGGTAAGGTGATCTGCAGAGGCTTTTCCTTCATCTGGGATCATGTGGCTCTCTCAATTAGGCATATATAGTAACAACCATAAATAATTCGAAAACAGGACCTGTCTCTTGGAATGTTACACCTTCCAGTTCCTTTTTGCAGTTGTCCTAAAAAGCTCCAGGTTTCGCTCAGCACCATGTGAGTGTGTTCCACCAGCCCTGGGGGCCCCTGAAAGTGGAAATGCTTTGGTTCCAGTGGCTGTTTTCCCAGAAATACTTTAGGTATTTCCTCTTCTCTCTGCAGTCCTAGACTCCGGATCCTGTCCTATTTTAACTGCGGTGTTTGGGAGCATCTCTACTCCCCTGGATTTCTCTTTCCCACTTGTTGCTCCCCGATGCCTGCTGTGTTTGAGTGCACTGTTTTTGTTTAGAGCCTCTCTTCAGCGGCATTTCTGCCACTGCCTTTTGAAACATTTTTTCCCAAGTCGATCCAAGGCTAAAGGGACAGACATGAAGAAAAACAAATACTATTCCCATCAGAAAAACCATCCCAGATTAAGTTTCCAAGCCTCAAGATTCATATACTTGTATTTTATTGTGTGCACATCTTGGGCAAGCTGTGATTCATCAGGAAAAGTTCTGCCAGTGCCGTGCAGCCTCAGGAAGGTGCCAGGAACATCAGGAGGCTTCACAGTTTAACAGCAGATACCTTTGGAGGGGCATTCAGAGAAGCTAAGAGAAGGAAATGGAGGAGCAACTTGTTGTGTATTGAGGCCTTAGCTGGAAGTGAGGGCAACTGGCAGGAAATTGATCTCTGAAATGAGAGTCAGTGATGTCTGCCAGCTTCCATGAAGATGGTCAGCCCTTCAGCAGATCCTCAGGAATGGCACTTCACAATGGGAAAGGACTCCTACTCAGAACTCTCCAGCCCCTCAGACTTCTTTTAAATCTGTTTTTTGCTTTAGAAAGCTTCAGTGGCTAGAAACTCCAGATCTATTTCAAGAAAGAACACTAACTGAAAAATAGGCCTTTTTTAGATTTCGGGTTTGTTCCGATCATTACTGGTGTAGATGTTTTGTATTTCACAGGACAGGAATGTTGGAACAGGCAACTTTGTTAGGCTGCAGAAATGGGAAAGGAAGGTTTGTGCAGGTGAGAAAAAGTGGATTTTGAAATCAGCTATCTGGCATCTCTTGCACATCACTGGCCAGACCTCTAAGCAAAGAGTATCCCATCTGAACTTCACATTAACTGGTCATAATCCTCTTTAATGTAGCCCAGGTCAATCAATGGGGGTTACAGCAACACCAACATGACAAATCAGAGCTTTCAGCATTTCTCCAGTTGCCTTTTTCATATTTCTGAATTTTAAAACAAAATTTATATTTGAATCCCAAGCAAACATGACAGTATCACTTAATCACCTTCCTAATCATTCCCTTTAAAAATTATTTCTTTCATTTTGTCCTCCAGCCAGGAGAATTGAGTTGTAAACCAGCTTAATGCTAATTCTTCTTACTTTGACGAGGGCTAATTAAATTCATACCTCTTTGAATAAGCTGTTAAAAGCCACAGTTAATCGATGTTTTGGCCGATACGTACTCATTAAGAAATGTTGGGTTTTGCTGAGAAATAAACCACACTCCTTAAATGCACACATCGATTTGCTTTGGGATCTTCATGGGGGTCAGGGTACTTACACAGCACATAGTTCACCTACAGCTGTGTGAAGTGGTTTATTCTGCTGAAAATGTGCTTTGCCTATGACTCTTCTCAAAAAAAAGGATTATTGCCCATGGGGCATTGTATTAGCAGGGCTGAGACATCCTGATTCCAAACAGTCATTAAGCAAATCAGAGGTAATTTATACTGTGGTGAAGAAACTACTGCAAAGCCTGCCAGCTGTCTGGCCCTTCCAGTATGGCTTCAGACAGGACTTTGAAGGTCGGTTCAGGAGCATTTCTCTTACACCGTGTTGTTGTTGTGACTCCAGGAGGACAGTCAAGTTCGGAGGCAGGCTCTGATCCAGCAGAAGTTTAAACATCTGCATAGTTTTGAGCATGTGAGCAATCCCATAGGAGTTAACGAGGCTACTTTAAATGCTTAGAATTAGGCATGTGCTTAAGAGCTTTGCTGGACAGGAGCCATGGTAAGAACCAGCCCCAACTGTGACCTAAAATTAAAACTGGAACACTTTAAAGATTAATTAAGGCCTTGTCTACATGGGAAAAATTCTTCATTGTGGCATGAGAAACTTTCTTCTCATGGCATTTGTGGCCCAACTGGATTCAGACCATTTAAAGTGGAGTCGAGTCTTACGAGGTTTCCTGACCGCACTCAGGAGGAGTGGAGAGTTTGGAAATGCACCCAATGTTTGGAAGCGAAAATTTCGTTCCCCAGTGCATATGAAATTTGTATGCCTTCACAGTCAGCTTTATGATAGCATCGTCCTTTCAACCCTTGGGAAAATGGCTGAGCCATTCAAGTAGCCAGAAAGCAAATAGACACATTGCACTCCTCCCTTCTTCACCACAACTACTGAATTCCCTGAGCACCGCGAGCCGGAACTATTGTCCTTTAAAGCCTAGGGATTTGAGGACTTGGAGTCTGTGGATCTCATTCTCTCTTCCAGAAGGCATCTGCTACAGCACTCCAGAGGGGCTGTGGAGTAGACATGAATTGCACTTTCATTGGTGTCTTGTCCCTTTTGTGTTCCAGGAGGGAAGGAGGGGGTTTGGTGTGTATGACCAGGCCATGATGGAGTGCTAAACATGTTCCTGCCCAGCACTTCATGCCTAGGGCACAGCACTGTGCCTGTAAACCCAGCCAGCAGGGAATGGAGGGCAAACAGAGGCCTGTACATGTGAGTGATGAAAAGTTACTGGGTTTGGTGTAGAGTATGAAAGGACCTTGACAAATCTGGATGAGAATAATGTTGTATGTGCTGTGTTTAGCTCTCCTGCCATTTTGGTTTTTGGTTTTCTTTCTGTGGGAGGACTAGGCCTGGGTTTGAGTGCCTTTGTAAAAGCTGAAGCCATCTGCTTCTCTGTGGCACAGATATGGAGCCTTCTTCCTTCCCGTGGGTAGAGGAGCACTGTGTCAGTGCTTTTGGGGAAATGATACACACATACCACTTTAACATTCAAAGAAGGGCAAAGTTTTTAGGGACTCAGCATCCCTTCCGATTTGACTAGACTGAAGCTTTGTTTCCTGGAGTTGGGGCTTTGTTGTCTGTATCACAGCAGAGCTGGGCAAATCTGCCAGCCACCCTTCAACTTTGGAGTCAAAATATTTACTTGCAGGCAGGGCAAGTCATCCTTCAGCTAAAGAAAATGCTCAGGCTGAATTAGAGTCAGTTCTGCTGTGGCCTGGGACTGCTTGTAGTAGAAGAGAGATCTCTAGGTAGCTGAAAGTGCATGTGTCTTTATTTCCAATATTTTTATATTCATTTTTTTCATTCAATTTCTTTTTGGCTCTTAATTAGTATTAAAAAGTCAGGTAGTGAGTAAATAGAGAGAAATAATGAAACTCAGTGCTCCTGTGCTGCCTTCCATTTATGAAGTTCAGACGAAGCAGTAATTAATCTCTGCTGGCTTCCATGTGTGTGTAAATCTCCAATCACTTTGTACAACTCATGTACAATGTTATCCACTAAATAAATGGGTCTCAATTGTGCCATTGAGGCAGAGCCTCCTCTGAGGGTTGGAGGTGGCCCATGGGGCAGTTTGCTATGAAGTTACAGGGGGATTTCTTCCTGCTCTTCATCCCAATAGAGGATCACACCCCCAACTTTTACTGCAGACCTCATAGGACTTTCTTCTGTCCCTACATTTCCTAGAGTAAAGCCTGGCTCAGAGTTATGTGAGCTCTTAAACACCCTTGTAAGGAGGCAGAAGGGTTTTTAAGGCTTCCTTTTCAGTGTGCACCCACACCTCTGCTGCCTGCTCCGAGTTCAAATCAAGCCTTTACACTACCTCCTTCACCTTTTGTCTCATCTCCAGCAGTTTGAAATGGAGAAAACCTGAAATCGCTCAAAAAAAAGGACCAATTCTTTTCCTGGCTCACATTCCTTACCTTTCTGACAGTTTGCTTGCATAAAAGCTAGGGAGAATCTGTACCCAGGGATACTGAATTTACGGGTATTTAAAGAAACCAACCTGCCTGGTTAATTTTCTTTTTTCTTCTGCCTGAGCAAATCTGTTCCTTAATGCAGTCAGTGACTTGTAATGCAGTTATGAGGATCAATGGACCAGACTCCCAGTATAAGATATTGGAGATACTCAAAAAAACAAGCAGCTCATGGGTTTTTCCTCTGTATTTCTAGCCCATGTTTGATGGGTTAGAAAGTTGTGTACAAAACACAGCAGGTTGAAAAAATGATGTATTCTTTGTTACTGCTGTTGTTGTGATTCTCCTGTAGAAAATGACAGTGTTTCATTAAAAATTGCAAGGTAAAGATAAGTGAAAACCCCACAAAACCCATGTGCTCTCAAGCTGTGATCCATTTAAGCTGAAACATTGAAGATTTGGAGTTTCTAATGAAATGGAAAATATGGGCACAGATAGATAAAAGTGGTCATGCTCTGCAGATGTTCTCATCTGGTTTTAAAAAAAATATTTTAATCTAATTGTGGCTAAGCTTTTCAGGCTGATCAATTAATCAGTTGTTAAATGAGAATTGAGGTCACTAGTGTCTATTCTCATAGAAAGTTACCAGGACAAGTAGGAAAGTCTCCCATCCCACATGGGGCTAAAAATAATGGAAATCAACATCAAAAGAAGAAAAATGAGTGAGGCAGATTTGTTTATATAAATGGTTACACCCAGCATTTTGAAAAATAAATATCCTGCTCAGGCCCAAAAATGAATTAAAAGTTAATTGGAAACAAACAAACAAACAAACTAGCATAAATAACTTCACAGGTATTGAGGATTAAAATCTAAGCCTGTCTGAAAAGGAAAGGCGGATAAACTGGCTTGGGGGAAATAAAAACCCATGTGAACCTTTGTCTAAAATTCCAGTTCAGCCAAACTCAAAATCTTTTAAGGTTCAAAAAGACCTTTTTGCTTTAATTATCACAAGTGTCTCTGTTCCCTGGCTCAGGGTATGACTAAAAGCCATGAGAAGGGTTGGTCATGGAAATCTTCAGCCCTTTGTTTGGTGTTAATGCCGTGTTGGTGCCTTTCAGCAACTGCTTGTTTTCACATCCCTGCCACTGGCCAGGCGAGTTTCCCTAAAGAGCAGCTTCTCCGTGGGGCACATGCCCAGTGCTGCCTCTCCAGTGGGATTCAACCCATGGCCATGAAGGAGAGCAGCTCCAGGTGCAGGGAGTCTGGGACTGTCAGCCTTTGGCAATGTTAAAACAGGAATTTTTTGTCACATAGGAGACGTAAATGGCACCCAGGTTACAGCCAGGGTCTCACTGCTCAGGTTAGCTCTATTCATTGGGCTGTGCTGAGGTGTTGATTCACTGCAAGCCACAGCCCAGATGTAGGTGCTGCAGGGTCCACCAGAAATGGGTGGGAATATTTTGCAAACCAGGGAAGACTTCAGCATCTCTGGCACTGACCTACTTAGCAGAAAAAAACTCAATATTAAAATGGAATTAAGTGGATGTACCTTGACCACAGTTAAGCAACACATTTAACCACATATGTCTGAAATTAGCTTTTTAATGGGAATTAGATGTTCTCAGTGAGTGGGACTTGCTGGAACACACAAGGGTCTTCATTTATGACTGGAGACAGGTATCTGTGGAGTGGAACAGTTGCAGGAGGGTGTGATATGGCTTTAACTTGTTTTCCCTTTGGTGTTTTTCCATAGGGACAAGCAAAACACTACAGCAAAGAGGACTGGTTATAAATACTTCATCAAATTATCCAGCCTTCTAGTTTCAGAACTGCTTCTGACTAGACTTTCATTTTCCCATTTTTTGGCATCACCTTGAAATTATTGGATCATTTTAAATGAGAAGGGGGAAAAAGTGTTTCACTCCATGTATCCCTTCTTGTTTCTTTTGACTCTCTGGTGCTAGTGGTATATTTTGAGTTGTTTGGGTCACTGGGTGTTGCTTCTATTTCTTGATTGAATCACTGTAACGATTAAGTGTCAGAATGAAAGAAATCAAAGGGATTTAAAAGATCAACACAAACTTCCCAGAAGGATTTGCCTGACTGTTAAGTGAAAAACATGGCAGTCTGATCATGAAAAATGAGAAATAAATTCACAGGTATGAGTCATGTTGGAAAGAAAAATTGTAAACTCAGCCTGGAATATTGCTGAGGCAAACCTGTGAGTGTGGGTCTCTGTGGCTCCTGTTCAGTTTCCACTAAGGAGATTTGGTTAGATTTTCAGTAGGTATCAAAAGCAGAAAATAAGCCTTCATCAGGTGAGGATTTGCCCCCACATATGCCATAGGAGTGTGGAAAGGCAGGAGAATAGAGACAGAGCAGCACAAAAAAACCCAACAAAATCAGGTAGATATGATAATATTGGTGAGTCTGAAACCATATCACACAAACATAAATTCAAGGTTTACTGTAGATTTTTTGTGTTACTGTAAAGTTATGTTTTCCAACCCTGTATTTGTACTTACAGGTGAGTTTCCAAGACCAACATTTTTAGAAGTGCAAGGACAAATGCACTGAAGTCTGAGTAGCTTTAAAAACATCTCTGCTTATCAAAAGGTTTTGAGTAGGGGGGCTCTGACACAAACTTTTCAATATTTCATAATTCTGGGAAAAAAAAAAATGAACCCTTCACCTTTGCATAAAGGGCTCCATTCAGTTTGCATTCCTGTTGGGTTACCTTATTGGTTCACTTTTGGCCTTGACCTATTTGCACATCACTGGAACACTCTCCTATAGCTAATGCTACACATCAGGTTTGCAAAAATGACTGCATTTGAGGAACTCAGTCAATCTTCCAAGAAGCTCAAAGGTCAGATTGAAAGAAATATCTGAAATAACTCTCCAGAAAAATGAGAAAATGAGAACTCAGAATGTGAGCACCATAACATTTATTTCTGGCAGCCCATGCTGTTTTGTTGCTCTCTGCAAGGTGGGTCAGAATAGAGCATATGAGTATCTTTGAAATGAACATATAAATTACCATTGCTCTGCATTTCCCTCTGCCCTCCAGTTGTGTTTTGATTTGGTGTTCTTTTTCTTCTTCTTTCTTTTTTGATTTTCTCCACGCTTTCTCCTTTAACTCTCCTTGCCAAGGGGGAGGCTGCTAAAATTGCCAATCCACCCTGTATATGCAGCTTTTCTAATTGGTTTTGCACAGAACCCTGCTCCAAAGCCCATCATAACCCTGGGGGATTCTTTCCATGCACTTCCATGGGCTTGAGATCAAGTTGAGCAAGGAGAATTTTTTTTCCAGCGTGCATCTTTGAGCTGTCCGCCCTACCTGTTTCCCACCAGACCCTGTCATGGGTATTAAATGTAATTCATGGCTAATTATGGGTATTTACACCTCGACCTCAAAGCTGTCCCGCTTCCACCTGCACGGCGGCCGAGCGGGAGGGACATGGGAGCAGCTGTGTTTGTTTGATCTCCTCCCTGCCAGGTCCCTGTGCTCGGGGCTGGAAGGGCGGACGGAAGCTGCTAATGGAGGCAGAACTAAAGAAATATACAGAGCAGCTCAGTGTTCCCAAGTACACAGCCACCACTGGAAAGAAAAGAGTGAGAACAAGAGGGAAAAGCCCACGGAGGCTGCAGGAACTTCCATGTAAATACAAACAGACCTCATGTTGCTGAGTGTTCCCTTTGATTTCCAAAATGTTGAGAGAACTTGGCCGTAGGCTTGTGCTTCCTCCGGAGGCTGGGAATGGCAGCATGACAAGGAGAAGGTGTTCCTGTGAAGAGCGAGGCTCTCTGTGTGAGGAAAGCCAGGGCCTCCCCTGGTTCTGGTTAAGATGGTTTGAGACAGCAAACAAGTGCAAAACAAACAGGAACAGATTTTGTGGGGGATGTTTCCTGGGTCTGCAGCCAAGAGATTCCTTTTAGGTGTGAGACATGGTGGGTTTGGGGGTTGCTTTGAGCGACCCAAAAGGGCATGAGGATGAAATATGGAAATAGTTGGGTTTTTTTTCCAGGGAAGCAGCAGCTGGGCTTCACATAACAGCCAGAGAGAGGTTTATGGATTCGGTTCTAAATACTGTTTGCCTCTGCAGAGCATTCTCAACTGTTGCTGAGAGTTTCCACCCCTGTCACTGTCTGTAGGCACCTGGGGCTGCCCAAACCTGGCTTTTGTGATGGCCAGGGACAAGGGGTAAATGAACCCCTTGGGGTTTGGGGACCCTATTTTCAAACCTTGCTCCCCTAAACTGGATTCTTAAACTCTGCATTTATAAACTAATTTTAAAAGTAATCTTTTCTGAGATCAGACTGTTGAAAGTGCTCCAGGCATTCAGGGTGAGCAAAGAGGGACAAAAGAGCACAGGAATGGTCAGAGTGGACCAGACCAAAGGTCCAGTCTCCTGGACACACCCAGTGTTTGTGGGTCCTCAGAGGCCTGACAAACTAAATGTTTGATTGAGGTAGGCCTCAAGTTCACAATATCATTTTTAGGTCAAACTGGGGAAAACTTCTGGTTACGAAGTACTGGAATATTGCCCATTAGGTTACACTGCAACCTAAATGGTAATGAAAAGCAGGAATGGGTTCTTCCCATTTTTTTAATCTCTCATTCACCAAATGTCACCAAAATGAAGCAGGAGTTGCTCTCTCGGTTACTCCTGCTTGTTTTTCACAAAGTCTCTCCTCTATCAGTTCACTTTTACATATTCCTAGCAAGCCAGATGAAAGAGCCGGTCATTAAAAAAACAAAAGAAAATAGTGAAATACATTGTTGGTTATGCAAATTTCTGATGAGCATCTTTCCATTTAAATTAATATTTTGGATTATTTCGAAACGTGGATTTTCTCCCTTTTGTTTCCAATTTCAGAACCCTCAAACTTAACAAGAGAAATGCAGTGAAAAAAATGACTATTTCCATACATTTTTGCATGGAGAAATGTATCCAATCAAAGCATGACCATGGTAGTTGAATATCTCAGAGGGATCTAGTGGAAGAATTGTTACCCTCCATATTTTGCAGACAGGGAAGTTCAAAGTACTTGCAAATCAGGAACTTGTGGGAAAACCCTGCTGTATCCAACTGCCTCGCCATGCTGGCAGAGTGATGCACCTCAGCTCCCAAAATCTGGGGACCTCTCTTTTGATGGAGAACAAGAGGGAAGCAGGTATCCCTTGTGTTCTACCAGGAAATGATGGACTCATGATCTAGTGAGCATAGCTAAAGAGTCTTGTCGCTCATCCTAGAGCTGGGTGGGGGCTCAGAAATCCTCAGTTTGTCATTTCTGCTGAGCCATCTCTGACCAGACTGTGTGATGGTTCTCCAGCTGTCTGGCTTGGTGAAGGAAACCTGCAAATATCTCTTTTCTCCATCGCTCTTCCTGTGGTGTGACTTCTACAGCCTTGTGTTTCCAAAGCCCTTCTCTGGTGTCTTTTTTCTCTCTCTATTACTGACAGGAGGGAAGGGATCAACACGAAAACTCAACTGAGCAAGGTGTTTCGTGCAGGGCTACAGGTGCTGTTAGCATGACCTGAGATAGCTCCAAGCCCGAAAACCAGATCAAAGTGAAAATGTTGGGAAATACAAATGTGCAGTCTGTTTTCTGACAACCTCACCTCACACCAGCCAGCAGCTCTGCAGCCAACACTATCAACACAGAGCAGGAGACACATCCCACACAGACAAGCAGGGTCGGAAATAGCAACCCTTTACCGGGAATGGGTTTTAATAGGAGAGAAAAATTCAAGTAGCCAGCTGTCAAGGGATATCAAGGGACTACATTTTCCAGAAGCAAAATTTAACTTGTGGCTCTTCTCTTCTTCTGTTTTTTTGAGTTGGGTTTTCTTTTTTTTTTTTTAAATAATGTTTTCTCATTGGCTAATTGTGGTCTTTCCAAAAGGGAAAAAAAAAGGGGGCCCTGCAACACACTGGGCCTGAAGGGTTCAAATTAGGAGTTATCAAGAATCTCCCTGTAGCCAAGCAGCTAATTCCAGTGGCAGAACAAGAGAGCTTCTGTTACCACACTGTACTGAACTCCTGCTGCTCTTTCCATGACAGGTGTGGGCCCAATACCTGTTTATCAAGGGTCTTACTTATATAAAAGTAAAAAGTTCAGGAAACTAAAAAATCTGAGTCACTGTCTGCTGAACTCCCAAATAAAATAGTTTTATTTTCCAACCAACCCAGTTTTCCTTATTTAAGCCCAAGGAAAAGAAAGAAAGTAAAAAACTTGCTTTGAACCCTGACCTTTGGAGGTGTATCCCCCCCTGGGTGATTCATCTGTTTACCTTAGGACAATTAAATGTGAGTCAGTTTAAATAAACTTTAAAAACCAAAGGAAAAATACGCTAAAAACAGACCTGACCCCACCCCTTCTCCTACTACGGACAAGCTGAGAAGTATGAAAAAATGCAACACAGATCACATTTTCAGGAAAATCCTAAGGAATCCTGAGTGAGGTGGAAAGTCACGGTGAGGGGCAGGAGCTGGAAGATGGAGCTGCTCCAAGATGGACTCTGTGATGTCCCCACACTGCCACCAGCAGCAACTGGCTACCAGTAATAAGCTAATGCAGGGGCCATCAGAGTCGTTAACCCCAATGCAATATAGTTAAATGCTTCACCTTTAGGCTACCAGTCAGTGGCTTCAAGGAATTTCAGTTCAGTAATGTCCTGACAGCTTGAAATATTTGGCACTGATAGCAGCGCTGCTGGCTGGGGAAATACAGCAAGGACCCAGGGGTTTGCAGCAGATAAAAATGGAGATAAAGTCACCAGAGACTTATTAACTGAGGGAGAGGAGGAAGAGCAAGAACAACCCCCTCTCTGGAAATAAAGCAGTGCTAAATGCTGAATGTCAGGGTTTATGCCTGCAAGAGATGTGGTAGCTGGAGGGCGTAGCTCCGGAGAGACCATTAATGGAAAGAATCAAAGCTGCTCTCAAGCCTCTGGAGCAGGATTGCCAGGGCTGTTAGCAGGCATGTGTTGGCTCAGAGACTGCTCAAAAAGTGGTGGAATTGCACAAAAATAGCCCTGGCTTTGGACAAGTTTTTCACTGACTTTTGGTTTCCAAGTTGCTCAAGTACCTTCAAATCCCACTAAGACCAGAGGAAAAAAAGGTGAGCGTGAGGAAAAGCAGGGGATCATCCTACGGGTCATGTAGGGAAGCACCAGCCACTTTGCGAAATTCATAGTGGAGCCCTGAGAAGTGGGGACATGGCTGAGGAGGCAAAGGCTCAAGCAATTCCTCACAGTTATTCTCTGAGCTCAGGCATCCCTCAGTGCCTCTGTGCCAAGAGGGACTTGGCAAGACTCCTTCTCTCCCAGGCATCCAGAGGTGGCAGCAGGGAGAGGTGCCACAGAGATTCAAAGAACATTCTCACCTTTGTCAAATACACACTTTTTTGTGGGAGGGGAAGAGACCAGCCTGTTTTCTACCAGAAGGATTTAAAACAATTTTAGGGTTTTTTTCCCCCACATTAGTGACCAAGTGATCTCTAATGATATATCAATTGGCTTTGGGATTCTACCTGCTGGACATTTCAGTCCTGGCATTGCTTCTGACATTGTGATGAGTGGTAAGACTTCCAGGGCCTAAAGGGGCTGCAAAAGAGCTGTAGAGGGACTTTTTATAAGGGCCAATGGCTTCAAACCCCCAGAAGGCAGGTTTAGATTAAGAAGAAATTCGTCCCTGTGAGGGCGGTGAGGCCCTGGCACAGATTGCCCAGAGAAGCTGTGGCTGCCCCATCCCTGGAAGCGTCCAAGGCCAGGTTGGACAGGGCTTGGAGCAGCCTGGGATAGTGGAAAGTGTCCCTGCCTGTGGCAGAGAAGTTGGATCCAGAGGATCTTTGAGACCCTTCCAACCCATTCCACAATTCTATATGGCATTTTCTTTTGCTTGAGATTCAGGGGACACGTGGACTCTCCTGGCTGCGGTCACCACAAGCTGATACTGGAAACTTCAAACCACAAGCATGAAATGCAGAAGCAATGGCAATCCACCAGCTCTGGCTGAGGTTCTTCCAAAATGCTTATTCCTCATCTCGTCACAGTGACTTCATGCTGGAGAGGAGCTGTGAAAAAGTAAGATGAGAGAGGGAGGTGGTGGTAAAGAAACTGTGTGAAAAATGGAATGGCTCCTCTTTTTCTCAGCAGGCAGCGATGGGATTGTCAGTGTCTGTAGGGTGAGCAGCCCTGCACCATCTGTTTTGGCACTGATGTACAAAGATCACAACAGGAGCCAACATTTACAAAGCCCAACGTCATTCACTTCTTGGAGCATTTCATTTCAAGGAGTGCAACCAGACATCCTTCACAGTGAGCAGGTGTGCTCCTGAGGACCTGGGAGCAGGGAAATTCTGGAAATCCTCATTTCATGGGGAGAAGGCTGTGCAAAGGCAGGTGTTGTTCCCAAACAAGAAGTCTAGCTGCATGACGGGGGCTTTGTGAGTGCCAGGGCTCAACACAAACCTGCCAGGCTGCTCTCTGAGCCTTCCCTGGGAGCTTCTGTTGGTTTTGAATAAGCCAGAGTATGCACAAAACACAAACCATGGGACCTTGTGAGGCAGAAATGCAGACTTCCTGCCTGGGTCTTCACTGGTGGAGATTATTTTGGGGCTTATAGAGAATGCAGAGCTGTCTCATGAGGAGCTATGGATATTGGGAGAAACCTTTTGAATGAATTTTCTACTCTTAGAATGTTTTTGAAATAAAAAGTCTATTTGTTCAGGCTTTCCACTGCTAAAGCTTCTGTATCACTTAACTGACCATCCAGAGCTCTGGCAGTGGGAGCACTGGGTCAGTTTGCTGCTGATAGGCACCAATGGATGTAGCTGGGACACCTGGCCCAGAACTAAATCCTCTCCATCAGGCTGTACCAAACAAAAAGTGTCCTGCAAACCCAGTCACTGTCATCAGGCATGACACAGGAGTTTAAACTGTAGTTTAGATGAAGTCATTCATTATTTAATGCATCAAGAAGCATGGAGCAAACCCACCTCTGTGTCCATAAAAATTGCTCACACAGGGTCCTGCTCACAAGCCAACTGCAGTTGGCACAGACTGATGGCCTTTGGGTCTGTCCTTCTGGTTTGCCCATTTACTTAGGAAAACAGGACCTTACTCTGCATCTCGGTCTGGTAAATATTCTACAAGGCCAAACACATGGACTGTGGCAGTATTTTTAAATCACAGACAAATCTAAGGAAATGTCAATCTGCTTGCAGGATATTTATGTTCAGGGAAAGGAGTAGGGACTCCGGTGCTCTCTCGCAGGGAGGTTGCCACACCGCGTGTTGTCGAGGCTCGGGAGTGGGTGTAAACGCTATAGAACATTTCTGCTCCCAGAATATGCAGCTGTGGGATGCGCTGGCAGCCCGCGTGTCCCGCTGCCGGGAGCGCTCGGGCCGCGCCCGCCGCTGTCAGTAGATGGCGCTGTTTGTATGGCCTGCCCGCCGCGCTCCCGAGGGAACGGCCCCGCCGGGATCAGGGACTCGGGGACGCACGGGGACCCGGTGCGAATGGAAACCCATTGCCCCCAGGGGAGAACCACCCGCTACCCGCAAGCCTCGAGGTTCCCCGCGGGGTCTCTGCTCAGGAGCTGCTTTGTGCTCAGGGCTCTTTGCTCAGCCTGCAGGCCCAGAATGTGAACCGAGCCAGACGTGCGGGCCCACGCACGGCTGGGCAGCAGGTGCCAAGGTGATCACATGGGGCTTATGTTTGGGTAGTGTCAAAGTGCCAAGGATCATCAGGAAGGCTGTAAAATAAGATACTCGGTCTACCCCTGCATGTTAATGAGTTCAGATTTATCCCTCACCCTTTTCTCCTCCAAGCTCCTTTATGCTATTCTAAAACTATATAATTTGCTGTCAGCAGCTCCTTGATTTGTTTGGGCTCCACACCAGCATTACGTTGGAAAATTATTTCAGGCTATTCGGTCATCGTCACTTACACAAAATGGATCCCAGCTCCTCGCTACAGGACTTCCAGTTCTGAAGGCTGGACAGCTTGCTGCTTCTGAGCACATGGAGGAAAGGCGTGAGGGTGTGCAAGTGGATAAAACAGTCCTGAGTCTTGGATTCCTTCCATTCTCTGTGGATTTATGCTGCACATCTAGTAAAGGGACGTCCAGAAGGGTCTTTTGTAATATGGTTCCTCACCACTCAGATTTACTACCCCGCACTGAAATAGTCAGCCTCCAAACTGGAGAGAGCATCCTGGGATTAAAGCCCAAAACAATTACTGGGCTGTTAGAAAACTTCTTTAAATAGTCCTACCCAGCCATTTCTTCAGTAGGTAATGGCCAACTAGAATGTTCCTGCCTTCGCTTTCAGACTTCATCATTAATGACCTCAAAACAGGTGAGATCTGGGAGTTTGAAAGGAATTGCTTTGCACTTAGCAGCCATTAGGTCAGCAGAGCTTTACTGACACGCTGTGTGTTTACACAGCTTCCAGCAGTTCAAAAAGCCAAAGGAGGATCACAAGTCTATCTTCAAGCCAAAGGGGAAAAAGATTGACACAGGGTTGTAATCATCAGAGTCTGAAAAAAGCCTTCTTGTCTGTTTTTAAGCATGTTCAAACAAGACGTGACTCTTTGTACAACAGGGGCACAGGGAAGGTGGGCAAATGCCATTCTTGTGGTTTAATTAAGGACCTCAATGAGGATCTAACAGATGCAGTGCAAGTCGTGCCTAGTGGGTCTTGCATGTGTGTCAGAAGGGAGGGAAGGAGGGGGGTACCGGGGAGGGTGGAAAGGGTGTGGGAAGTGAAGGACGGTGTGTGGCAGCTGTTCACAGCAAATACTATTCTAGCTCATGGCTATGTGTTCCAGCCCTGTTGGAAAATTACATCTAAATAACAGATCACGAAAGAGCAACCCTGACAAGGCCTGTAATTTAGTCCTAGGAGGAAATTCTTCATTCATCAACTGTACAAGAGACTAAATTAGTTCCCTGCTGGACGAGGCTTTGCTGGCAGTTTGCTCTGCAGGCCAGCCCTACCTTAGAGCAGGTCCTGCTGGGGAGTCACTCCTGCTAGGGGCAGACCCTCTCAGCCCATTGCACTGAGGGAGACACCACTCTCCAGGCCCAGGGCTTCATCCTCACGCGTGTTTTGGGGGTTGTGAGGAGTGACTGGCTCTGTCTGAGGGAGCTGGACGAGGGGGTTGCAGTGAGGGTGAGGACACTTTGCCCCATGCTGAAGTGTCACCCAAAGGCAGCCTGCCCTTCCCATCAGTGCTTCTTGTAGTGGGTTCTGCTGCTTGGATTAGAAGGACAAGGAAGGATGCTGTCCTGCTGTCATGGGTCTGTCACTGCAAAGCTCTTAGCTCTTACACAGCTGCATGTGCTGGTGCCAAGATCTCTCTGTTTTCTTGTGCTGGACAAGGAGAGGGCACCCAAAAGACCTCCTGGCTGGAAGAGCTGGTGCAGCACAGACTTCCCGTGAGGCTGTGGGGCTCCATTCCTACACATAAAGATATGTACACATATGTATTTCTTTTGATCATGGCAACAGCAAGTTTTTTAAAGTGTTGACTTGGTTGATTTCCTGTTAATGCTTCCCTTACATACAAGAGCAAGGTGTATTTAGCTTCTTCTTCTTTCTTTACAGGAATTGCTGTTTTTCAGGTGCAGTTAGCAGCTCTCTAGTTCCAGAGGCCTGGTGTGTGGGTGTGGGAGAATAAATCAAAGACACCCCGATCTGTAAGAGGTGTCCTAGCAGTTAAACATGGCTCAGTCATTTTCTTCTCTGTGCGTTGAATCTGGTTCTGCCACTTTCACTCATGCTAAGAAGTATCACTCTCAGGGATCCATCCTATTTGTATTTGGAACTAATGAAAACACCATGGGAAGTCAGGAATTCTTCAGGATCAGCCCCAAGTTGTAATAACAGAGTACATAAGTGCAAGAGGACTGGCTGTATTTGCTCAGATACCTCTGAAATTCTGTCGCCCTACCTTAAGTTCCCTGTGTTCACAGACATTCTGCTATGCTAATGCAAGTCACAGCCTAGTTTGCATGTTCAAAAGTTTATTCTGGATAACACTTTCTTCATCATCATCTATAGTGTCCAGTACTTCTACCCAGTGTCGTCTTTAGCCTGTGGATCAGTTCCAGGTGTTTTCAGGCTAGTACAAAAAAAAGTTACAGATAATTATGTATGATTTCTGTCAAACTGTTTTGTTTATGTCTGGAAATATATGGACTGCTTAGAAACAAGCTGGTCATCTGCATGCCTTTATTCTTATAGTTCTTGAGTCCTGTTTTGATGGTCTCGAGGTATTTGGTCACAGTGGCTTTCTATAGCAATGCATCTTTCAAGTAGCTATATATGGAGGCATTGCTCTTTTTTTAATTTCCTTTTTTCCATTTCTCTCAGTTTCGCTGAGGGTTTTTTTGGCTTGTGTTAAGGGATGCAAATTGTGCATGAGATGCTCCCTTTCCCCTTCCACTCTTTAGAGGAATGGTCCTGTTGCATCCCCACTTACTCACCCTACTTGCAGATGAAACACACCTACACTTTTCAAACTCTCTGCCGAAACTTCTCTGTTGTTTGTCATTTCATTTCTTCTCCACACCCTCTTCTGAACCCATTACTGCCCTTCCTCAGCAATAAGGGTATGTTGGCAAATACGGTGAACTGCTTCCCTTTGGTCTGAGAGGTAAATCAGTATTTCAGGCCTTGTAGGATGTTTTCCTTTAGGAGGAGCAATGGATGACACAAGCCAGGTATGCACCTTGACACAGCCTATTTATTTGCAAAGAAAGCTTATGACTGCTGAGCCCCAAACACAACAGGAGCAAACAGTGGGAAGTCCTGTTACTGGCAGGAGTCTGTCCTGCCAATCCTTTCTGAGCCACAGGGATCTCTGGTGCTCTGCTCACCATTTGCTCCTTTCCCTGCTGTACACCCCCTGCTAGACCTTGCCAAGCCGTGCTCACATCCATTCAGTAGCAGCTGGGTTATCCCACCTCTGCCCAAAGATTTGCCTTGGGATCAGATCTTGGCAGGCACGGTGGCTCCTATTGTTCCCAGCTACCTCCCTACATAAATGACTTTCTCCTTTCCCACACAAAAAAGGAGACATCTGACACCCTCTGGCTTTGTGCAGAGCTGTTATTTGCTACAGACCAATGACCCAGTTGAAGACAGCCATTAACTCACAGTTAAGAGACCCCACTACTAGAATATGTTCAGTCTGATTTTCTGTTACATCCTTCTCCTTCTTAATACTTTATTTATTTATTTGGCTCACTGTACCAGATATGGAGAATTTTCTTTCAGCTCTTTAGACTAAGTTCTCCCTGGCCACAGGCAGCGACAGGGAATATGTGTGCCAAATGCAAAGTTTCCATTGTGCTTTGTAGGGGACATTACCTACACTTGTCATCAGTGGAAGAACTTTTTCTTCCAATTCACCTGCTTATTCTGAGTTTCCCTGTAGTCTTCACCTCTATTGATGATAATAAATCACTGTTCCCTTTGGCAAATTTTCTATCTGGCTGCTGACCCATTTTCTAGGAAGGTATGTCTGGATGAAAATATGCCAGGTTTGGCTGAAAGTCAATTTCTGGACAAAACCATTTTATAGGATTGTCCTTTCTAGTGTTGAGGCTCTTCTGCTGTGTAGTGAGCTCTGTAATGGGACCTCCTCTCTGGTCAGATAGCAGAGCAAAGCTGTTTAGGTAGCAAAGTCTGAGGGAACAGAAGTAAAGTCTGGGGAGACTGGAGGTGTCCAGCTCAGCTCTGCAGCCCAGTCCCCCTGCAGGACTCAGCAAAGCCCTGCAGATTTCTCAGCCCATTCCCACT
This sequence comes from Illadopsis cleaveri, assembly GCA_013399915.1. Lineage (NCBI taxonomy): Eukaryota > Metazoa > Chordata > Aves > Passeriformes > Timaliidae > Illadopsis > Illadopsis cleaveri. The sequence continues at coordinate 168,008 of VXBB01009081.1, read as the reverse complement.
TCTCTATCTCACAGGGTTCTCCTGAGCGTTAACCGTCACAGACACATCATCTTTCTTTTGTATTGTCATCTTTCTTCAGTATGTCTACATGAAAGAGCCCTAAATGAACAGAAGTGGCCTATGGGGAGCTGTGTGGCAGTGCTGCAGCACCGAGGATAAGTTACAGTGGCTGCCTAACCCTGACAGCTATTACATTGCCTGCTTAATGCAAGACATTATTACTGCTACCAGCAGAGATGGCAACCAGCTCTCCTATGTCCTCAAAGTTTCATTGCTTTTATATTGTCTCATACCTGGCAAATCTAACTAGCACCTTCTGCTGCTTGCTTTTTTTTGCCTAAAGTATTGGTTGGACTATGAAAAATGTTGTGGTTTCAGCTGAAGGTCAGGCAGCCCACAAAGCACGGAAAGAGCGCTGCTCAAATTCAGTCCCTCACCACATTTATTGCACTGAACTCACTTTCCCTTTTGCATTGGCCACTCAGGAGTAAATGAATATCCCGTTCCATAAAACAGCAATCAAGAGCACAATTTTCACCTCCCCCTAAGAGTTATAGAGTAATAGGGTGCAACAGCATTTTCACAGGGTATTAGAGTGAAATGGTAAAGGCATGTTTTAGTTCTCAGTTGAGAGGGAGGAGCTGAGTCCTGGGATGCTGAGACTCATGCTGAAGGTCACATACCTTCTTGTCATGGAGCTGAGACCAGATATCCTAAGTATTGACCTCTGCTCTCTCCATAAGAGCACTCTTCTTTCAAGACAGGAGCTGGTGAAAGCTGATCTCGCACATCCAGGTGAAATTGTTACCTAGCAGCTCCTTGGAAATATGAGTTATTCCTCTTGCTGGGAACAACTGAGGGTAGGACCTGAATTTCATGCTGTTCTTTTGATATTAAAGTAAAAACAAAAACATCGGGAAACTGTTGAAGCTGCTGACTCATAACCATACCTGTTATATGACTAGCAGCTTTCATCTCAAATTGTTTTACAGTAGGGACCAGAGGTTCTCCTCAAGCTGAGGCCTGAAAAGCAAGCACTGCTTGCTGAATGGAAGAGCAACACCTTTGGTAGGCCCAGCCCCAGCACTTCCAGAGTGTCCCATCAGTGTGTGCCACCTCCTCCCAGCAGCTGGAGGTGCAGCAGCAGCAGCTCTGCAGGGTTACCTCAGTGATTATCTCTGTGCTGACACATTATTTTGTGGTATGACTTTACCTTGGGTTTTCCTCATTTGTGCAAAGAGTGACAGCCTCCTGGAGTGTAATTTACTTTATAAAGGCTGAAAAGTGCCCAGCTGGTGTCAGCTCTGGGCCCTGGCCAAGAGGGAGTTCATGAACCGGTGAGCTTGTAACTGGCCCCAAAGCCTGTAAAATGCTGTGCAAAAACAGCCTGTGAGCTCCTTCCTTGCACTGCAACCACATTTCACTGTTAGGGGACTAAACTTTCCTTTCCCTTCTACCTCTTCTTTTCATTCCAGAACACAGCTGCACTTCTAACTGATTGCTTGAAAAGGGTTGCGTGACACCCTGAAGTGACATTTCTAGCTCAGAGCTAACAGACCATCGGCTGTGACATGCACAACACTTCAGGGGCTTCCATTGATCTGTTCATGTTTGGATATTTGTTACTGGAGGACTGGACTGTCCCACAAGCAGTTCTCTAAAGGGATGCAGTAGGAGAGTGCTCCTGAGGAGCTCATAGTCCCTGCACACCAGGTGGATTCCAGCACAGTCATGTTGCCTAAAATGTGGAATGGGCAATGTGAAAGTCTGTGACAGTGGGAACTTGGAGAAAAATTTTCTGTCCTTGCATCTGATGATGTGACTGCTGCCTTTTCTTTCAAAAATCTCAACCTATGCAATAGCTGCAAAGGATAAAAGGGTATCTTTGGCCTTCCAGCTTAGACTGGAAGTTTCTCTGGGTAGCACTTAACAGCATCTAAACCTGTGAGAGCTTACTTCAGCTTCTGGGTGGTAAAACAGCACAAACTTGATTTCCTGAAGGGGATCTGAGTGGCTTATGGGGAATCGTGTGCGGAGAGACTGGAGGAACTCCAGTGTTCTGCTGAACTGAGATTACCACTCTGTTCTCCCACCCCCTTTTGCCACACCACCGCAAATCTAGGTAGTAAAAATAATAGCAATGACCGAGGTCATCTGTAGGGTAGAAATGCTTTAGTGTGTGTGCTATAATGGCAAAGCCCTCCTTGCCTGAACACAGCTACCCAGGGAAAGCTGTGCTTGGTATCCACACACTGTGAACCCCCTTGCTCACCCAGCCTGAAGCCCAGCAGGCTGACCGATGTGCCACGGCCACAGCTGCCCTCCCTGGCCGAAGCAGGAGTTTGGGAACACAGGAAGGCAGCCCAGGTCCCTCACATCCTGGTCAGTTGAGTGATCACTGTGGCAAACAAATCCCCTCAGTAGCTTGAAAAAAATCTCAAGTAACTCATTCATTTTTTCAAGAGTTGCTATGACACAAATGCTTCCTTTAACCGTGGAGAATAAAGGAGGTAACCATATCTGCTTGTGTTTGAAAGACATAGACACCGTGGACTTATAATTGCATGCACTCATGTTTAGCGTCATTATCTTCTCTCATTTTATCTTTTTTTCCATGAGAGCTTGCCCCACCGTGCCTTTCCACTGCTAAATCTGTAGCATTTACAGTAGAGCACTTTAACAAGACAGAAGTATGTGTCGGGATCTGCAGCTTGGACTTGCAGTGACAGCTCTGGTTGGATTGTACTCTCCCATCCCCTTTTGTGATCCTCTGTGGAGAAGGGTTTTATGTATATATAATGCATGGCATGAATCAGCTGTGAAGTTCTCAGCCAGGTGTCTGTTTTCTTCACACCTGAGGACAAGGGTCAGCATGTTTGGCTCTGCAGAGCATCCCAAAGTATTTAAAAATTCATCTCACTTGGATTTCAGGGAAGGAAGAGTCCCATTGTTTTGGAAGAATTTGCACCACATCTTTTCTGTGAGCTTGCTCTAAAAGTTTTCTGCATGTGGGCATGTGGAGAAGCTGATATTTTTCAGAGTGCAAGAATAAGCCACCTTTATTGCTGATTATCTCAGATTCCCTTTTTAGAGGATGGATTACAGCATAAAATAGGGCAGTATTATTAGTGTTTGTTAAAACAAGAAGAGGAGGGAGAGAGAACTGTTGCTCTTTTGGGGAACAAGATAAATTTGTTCCCAGTGATGGCAACAATTCAAGCAGACTTTCCTATGCTCACTCTACTCATACCCTTTTCCATGACCATAAAGCAAAAAGAGCTTTTTGCATGCAAAAAGGCAAAGGGCAAGGTGAAAGTTTTGCCAGCTGTCATTTTTCACTTGATTCCCTTATTTTCAACATCACTGTGTAAAACCTGGCTAGATAAGCCTATCATAAACAAGCCCGTGTTTGCATATGTGAAGGCATTTATGCACTAGTCAAATACTGATCCTCAGAGGCTTTGCTAAAATATGGAAGGTTTCCCACAACATATCTTGCCTTTGGAAGAACAAATGGGTATACAAACTTGAATCTGCTCCCAGTCCCAAAGACCCATTCCTTGTGTCAAAGGCTAAGAGGATAAGGGCATGGATTTCAGGTGCCAGTGCTGCATGACCTCATAGGTTGGGAATCGGCACAGACACCTAATGAAACTTTTCTCCCTAATCAGGTTGGAAATTGATGTTGAGATAACAGCAGTTTCCAGGGTCTGGTTAGTATTTTAAGCCTCTCAAAAGCCAAATTCAGTCCTCATGTCTGCCCTTGCAACCCACTATGTCTTGCAGAGTAAATGAAATTAATCTGAGAATAAAATTTTGCCTCACTATTAGTGAGTCCTTTAACTTAGTGGCAAAGCCCATGACAACAAAAGTAAAAATCTGGATATTTTCCAAATTTGAATACTTTTCCATTATTATTCTTTTATCTATTATCATTGATGAGCTTATTAGTGCAGTTTGAGGGAGGAAACCTGACAGCAGTTTGAGATTACATTCATTTCTTTGCAGTACACATGAGGATCTGGGGTTGTGTGGCTTAGCTAGGGATGCAGTTGGTCAGGAGCTGCCTCTGACAGCAGCCAAGAGGAACCATTTTTGGGAAGGTAAGTGTGCAATATGCACATAAAAACCCATCCCCAAAGCAGTCAAATGTAGATTCTATGCCTTGAAAAATCAAAGGTTTTATGCATTCAAAAACTTTTGTTTACTCACCATTTGTAGCTATTATATCTTTATACTGTTACTCTTTGTATCTATTGTGTTTATTGTTTTCCTATAGATAGATGTGGAGTTTTATTATTCTTTTCACTTTATTCATGATGGCAATGTAATCACACGTTGAAGAATTGCACTAACTGGATATCTGTTCCATAGAAAGGTATTCATTTCAGGTTGTAAGCTCATTGTTCATGCTATACACACACAAAAACCCAAACAAGATAAATAGTTCCAGCCTACTTTCCCAACACTGCTCCTTATTTTATATGATTATATTATCTACTGCCACTCATCTTCTTGTTCATATTGTCTCTACCTAGAAAGTTACAGGCATTTGACACTGCTGGTGCATGAGAAGCTGTGCAGTCCTCCTGGAGTAGATGCAGGACACATTCCAGGATCTCTGTTTTTTCCTTCCTCCTGAAATATGTTATGCCGATATAAAGGAACCAAATGTATTTAGGAGTTAAGCTTTAAGGTGTGAATCAGTTTTAAGAGAAATTATGCCAGACATGTTTACATTTTCTTAATGTTATCTTCATAAGCTATAGAATTAGGAAGCTTCCTCCTAACCAACAGGAACAGGAATATCTATTTCTGCTGCCAGAACAGCAGGACAATGCTGTCACTTAGGCTGCAAAAGAGAGATAGTCCTGAATCTCAGACCAAGCCTGGGATAAATGGTTTAAATGAATTTGGGTTAGTTTTCAGTTTTAGAAATTTATTATTTTTAGTAGAACTGTGAGCCCAAGCACAAACTAGTTAGATTAATTGCACCCATAAACAACACATATACACTTAGGTGTATGCATGGATTGCACATATACGTGTGCCTCAAAATGAGCCTGGTTTTGAAAGTTTTTTAAGGACTTCCCACCTAGAGAAAGCAGCAAAATAAATCTAAAAGGTGCATGAAAGCAGCAATCACTAATAAGCACTATCACTGATGAACATGCTTCTTCATGAACTCTGCAGTGTCCACAGCTCAGAGGAGCTACTAATGAACCTTATCTTTGCGTGAGATAATGGTTAGGACCGAAAAGGGGAGGCGGAGGGGAATTTGGCCACCCACAGAACAAATACCATTATCAAAGTGCAACTTACGCCCCCAAGCAAACTTACTTGCTGGAGTGACATTTCTTCTTGGCATTTCATCATCTTTGCTAGGTGGGGATCGTGGAGGAGGAGGGGAAGGAGAGAGGGAGGGAGAGAAGGGGAGAAAAATAGCCCAGCTGACATTTGAAACAAATAAATAACCTCTGCGGGGAGGCAGCTTGAGTGGTGTTTCCATTCCTAATGTGTAATTCCCATGCCACTGGACATGGGTCGTGTGGAGCAGGGTGTGGAGGGAGGAGAGCAGGGCACTGTCCCCGTCCCTGTCCCCAGGGTGGGCTGGGGAGGCTCTTGGCAGAGCCGGAAATCGGAGATCAGCCTTGTCAGGTCACGTCTCATCAATAGCAAGGAACTGCAGAAACAGCTATTGCATTCCCACTGAAGGTGCCATCGCTTCCTGTCCACCTTGGAACATGAAATTGGCTCAGTTGAGTGAAAAATGCAACAGGTCCTTGCACTGCAAAAGGCCAGGATTTGATCACCCATGACTATGTGGAGAAGTCACTGGTGAGCAGTGCTCACTGCTTCAGAAGCAAAAGGAATGAACACTTCAATCTCTCTTGGAGGTCCTGTAGCAGTTGGTTTCCCTGTGCATGTTCAAAAGGAACATCTGCTTGTTTGTACCAGCCTAGGAATCCACGTCTATCTTACAGCATCTCTCGAGAGGATATGTGCTCTTATGAAGCAAAACATTGAAATTGTGATCAGTTACCCATAACAGTGCAAAAGATGGAGATAAAACAAGGTGTCCCTGAAGGCATTCCATGGAGCAAATAATTTCTGCCTCAGAGATGGATAACGAGGAATAGCCCTGTCATCTCGCCATGAGAGACAGTCAGATCCCAGATCCATTTGGTATGGAGTTTTCCTGCCTTGACTGCCATGAAGGTGCACAAAACCAGTGACAAACATGTGCCAGTAGAAAACATCATTCTTCTCTGCTAGCAGATAAGAACGAAAATAAGACTTAAGTTCTCAAAACACCATCAAAACAAATGTGAAGTTAGGGTTATGCACAAGATTACTTGGAGGTATGTTTGTCTTAAACATATGAGTCTTAATTGCTGTATGAGCAGCAATTAGGCTCAGCACAGGTGAATCTGAGGATATTCTTCAGGAATTGTGCCCAGTGGCAGTACAGTAGTGGTACCACTCACATTATTTCTGCTAAAATAGTGCCCTGTCAGCTGCAGCTTCTCAGAAAGGGTGGCAGTGGTGCTGCACTGAAGAAAGAAAAACAGGAATATATTGGTCCGAAAAAGAAAGTGGATTGGGAATTGCTGGTTTGTGTCCTTGGTACCATATCTGGCTTCTGCCTCCCATTCTTCTGTGCTTATTGTTGCCATGAAGTTGCTTCCCACTCCCTTATTAGAGCTTTCAATAAGATGTGAACATCAAATCAAACTGAAATTTCCGGGGCCTCTTGTTGCCTTTGGATTGCAAAGCTCACTCAGTTGCTTACACTGTTCTGGTAATGTTAAAGGGCTGCAGTAGTGTATTAGTGGCATGAAATGCCATTCTTTACCCTCCTGTCTGGACCTCAGCAATGTGCTTCCATGGCAGTCAGCTCCTGGACACCAAGGATTAATAATATTTCCAACCAAAATGTAGTCCATATCCCAAAGCTCTTCCCCTGGGCCATAGCATGCCCCGTGCTCTGTGGAATGTTGTGAGCTGTGGCACAATGTCATGGGAATTTGCTCACCAGTGGGGCTCACTGACATGCTCACAGTGGAAGTTGCTGCAAACCAAGTTCCCTCCATGGATTCATGCAGTCATCATGAATCATTCTTTACTTGAGTAAATGCTCATGATATTCAAAGGTCACGAATTATCTTCCCCATCTTGTTTAAAGTCCTGTTCTGTGACAGTTTTAGAGCTGCTCAAACTAACCTTTAGTAGAAAATAGGTCTAAAAACTGGTAGCTTTCAGTGTTTGTTTTTTCTTTCTGTGAAGCAAAAATGTGCTTATAAAATATTTTCAAGCCTTGCTAAACAGTCGTACAATTCTAGTTGTTTTCCATTCATTCTTTCACACGTTATGTTTGTTGTCTAAAGTAATGGTCGAATTGTTTCCCAATGGGAATATATTGACCCGCATGACTTTGAGAGAGCTAAAGATCACTCTTCATCCCAATGCAAAAATCTCACTTTTCTCAGATAAAACAACAAACACTACTAGTGTGTGGAAATACCCAAGAACTGAGCATACCAATCAATGTAGCAAATGTTTTTGATGAGGAAATAATAATCATGAAAAGTTTGCTAAAGAAGGTAGTATCAACAAGGACTGTATCCTCCTGGGAATATTTTTTAACACATTGGAATTTCATTTGTTATATCTGATAGATATTTTACAGCCTCCACTATCCCAGTAGCTGCAAGTGTGTTATAGCTTCAGCAAAAATACTTTCACTGGACAGCTTTCAAATTAATCTTTGACTCCGAGGAAATTGGACTTGCTGCATTTCTGCAATTCTTCCCCCTTGAAAGGCAGAAATGAGGATATAATGAAACTCTCTTCATCTCTCTAATTAACCGTCTTGTGACCAGACGAGAGAGAGGCAGGAGTGGAAATACCCAACCCAGTTAGGTAGTTGCTGATAATGACAAAGCTGCTTGAAAAACTGCAGGCTGAGGGCTCCGTACCTGTGCGGCTGCCTGGGGCTGCCGGGCCCGGTTATCTCCTCCACATTCTGCAGTGGGGCCAGGGGAGCCACCACCCTGCGCGCAGCAACACGGCCCCGGGGCACAGATCCAGGCATCCGGGCGGGGAAAAGCCTCCGGGGAACAGCCGTGGGAGCTCAGGAACGCCGGGACACGCTTGTGTTGCCGGCTCCGTGCTGACCACCCATGGGGCTGCCAAGGGAATGGGGAGCTCAGCTGTAACTCAGCAGCCGTGGTTCCAAATGATCCCACCTACAGGAATTGGAATGGCTGGGGATCTCTGTCACAGAGATTTATAGTGCTGTTCCAAGTGGTTTCCCAAGAAAGGAGGCTGTGTTTGGGTGTGTTTGCAGCCCCTGATGCAGCAGTGGGACACTTGGCTCTCCAGGATGGTGGGACAAGGAGAGGGTTGGAGATCAGCTCATGGCTTGCAGCCAGCAGTGGCCAGGAACCAGATCAAGAGATAGACAGGAGTGCCCACTACACATCATTAGAGTGAAGCAGCAAACATATATATATTAAGGATATATTAAGGGACTCATTAAAAGAATGTCTCACTGAAGAAATGACTGAGGACATTTGGCATCAAAATAATTCATCATTTTCTCCAAACATTTTAGATCTTCAGGCTGAGGACAGTATGTTTACCTAAAGTGGGAGTAAGTCCGTAGGAGTTATGTACAGACATTCTGTAAATAAACACAGAAAATTACTCTAGATCTGTATCTTCCTTTTCATATGCATCTTCCTATTTTCCATAACTCCATAACAGTCACATTGGGAGGAATCACAGCTGTCCGGAACTATTCTGCAGTGCCCATAAACATCTTTGCAAATCCTGAAGCAGAGCTGCTAACTCACAGAGAGCTGAAAGGTTGGTGCCTTGTCAGCGGTGTCATTCTTTGAGATAAGTAGGTGAACCTTAAGAAAGTCAACCCCTTCCCCACCATTTCCGAGCATTTCTGAGGAGCCTGTGGCACGGAATGAGATTTCACTGATCCCAGTGAGGGAAGGAAAAACATTGTCCTCTCCAGAGTGGTATTGTACTGGGGATGGGAAGGCAGCTCTAATCTTCTGCATAAATCAGTGTGGTTGTTAAGCAGATCACTCTCACCGTGTTAGTCTGCTAAATACCTTTAAGTCGAGCACAGAAACAACAGTGCTTGATGTTGGTGAAGATGAGAAAATACCAAAAGTAATAGTGAGGGGGGCTTTTTTGTTTTCCAGCATAAATCGTTTTCATCGCACAATTGACTCAGAGTCACTTCATGGACTCCTTTATCTGCAGAATTCCTTTAAAGTTTAACAGTGCAGAACTAATTTTGATGACTCAGTAGCTCGAAAATTGTTATTTTAAGTGCCGAAAAGGTATTTTCCCTGTGGATTTTCTAGCGCTGAGGCAACGTTCTGAATGTTTTGACTGCTACTTTGTCTGACAATGTAAACAGACAGGAATAATTTAATGATTAACTCGTTATCCTTGATGCATGCCTTGATGTCTCATCTTGTTATTAACAGTTTGCCCATGTTTTGAAATATATATAATGTGAAGCAGAGCTAATTTTGCTCTGGAATGCTCTTTAATACCATTCCACAACCTTTTCCACCCACTGTCTGAACTTGGTCAGCGAAGACACTCTCTATTAACATCCCAGCAACTCACCCAGGCACTTTCAGTTGTATAAAATGAAACCCACTAATAAGAAACTTCATCAAAGAGCTTGAATATGTGCATAAGTCCATCCTTATTCAACCTACTACTGTTTGAGTATATGCTTAACTTTACTACACACTTGCAGAACTTGCTGAAAGCAGTGAGACTCAGTTTTGCTGGTTGGGTCTTTGAAACGCTTCCTAGCACCACATCCTGCTTCTGTCATCTTTAATAGTTACCTGTCTATCATTGCCACTTCCTCACACATTCCTCCTCAAAAAACCTTTTTTAAAAGATAAAAGATCTTGGAAAAATGACATTTGTCTTTGAGCACAGGGAGTGCTGCCTTGTTTTCTGTACTAAATGGAAAAAACTAACAGAATGCTTTTGCCATCAGAGAGATTTTTTAATGCATTTTCACCCGAACTTTCAGTGTGATAATATTATGTGCTGTTATTTTTCACTTTGCATGTCACATATATGAGATGATGTGTGTGCTGCCTGTGAAGCAAACTAATTTAAAAAAAACATTAATTTGTCACATTAGCAACCAAACAGCAGCACTAACAGAGCCTACACTGTGAGTGACCTCACAGGGCAGGAAAATCCTAAGAATTTCTTTTTCAGGTCTTTGGAAAAACATTTTTAAAATGCATCCTCTGCTAGTATTATATGAAGTGATGCACCTGAAAGCAATCAGGATGTGAAAAATGGAAACTCTGGCATTAAAATGAGTAGTAAAATAACTATAAAAACTAAAATAGACAAAGACCTAACACAGATTTCCATTCCCAGCAGATGGTAGTGTCAGCAATCCCTGGTCCTGACCTCAGCTCTCTCACTTCATGTGAATTCAGACTGGTGAAGCAAATAATGGTAGCACAGTTATTGGCACATTTCCTCCAGAAGCCACTAATAAAAAAATGCTTCCCCTGACATTTCCATTCTACACCAACCAAGATCAAAACTGTTGCAGCAACTTAGGGAAGTAAAATGAAAACAATGACCAAGCATGATTTAATTCCTACCTGGCAGCTGCCATCCAATGGACATATAAAAATATTTAAAAGGTAGAAAGAGAAATGCCACGGAATTGTTGAGAATGTGCAGCATCTTCCCTCCAAACACCTTGTGATATCAGCGTCTGTTGCCAAAGCAGAACCTGCTCTTATGTTGTAATATTTCCACTTAGTGCTGCTCTTATGCTGTTAGGATTTCTCCTTTACTTTGATTTTCTTATAACTCAGGCGGGTAAAAATGTATCTTTTGTGCATCTGTTTAATACCTTAATAGAGAGAAATAAGCTCTGCTGTTCTGTGCTGTGGCAGACAGTAGCACTGCACCTTGTGGGTGGGATGGGGGTCTGACAGAGGGAAACCCAGGGAGGATGCAGAATTCATTATTTTTTTTTATTTTCCCTGGTCCACATTATGGAAAACTCCAAGTAAAAGAGAAAACCAAACAGGCAGTGCCAGCCCCTCCATCCACAGGTATTGCCTGTAACTGAGATGAATGTATAAATATGAACATACATCTATTTAAGTTTGGCCAAACAGCCTTGATTGGGAAGCAGGAGTCTTGTGTTCCAAAAGCACTTTTCCATGACAGATTTCAACATCTGCTGCAGGAATGTGGAATCACTAAAGCTCTCTTGATTTAAGATGAAACATGAAGTCTCGGCTACCTTTTGGCAGGAAATCATCAGAGACCTGGTATCTTTTAAAGGACTTTAAAGGCACTTCAGCTTTGTGGGAAGTTTAAAGGAATGTAAACTGTGCAGGAACTGTGGAAAACCACATTCAGTGCATCTCCTTCAGACACAAGCTGTCTTCTCCAGTGTTAGGCTATAAGCAGAGTCTCATCCCTCTTGCCTGACTCGGGCAGTGCCCTGCTCTGCTTGGGAGAGGGATCTGGGCCAGGCAAGTGAGCTGAGGTGCTAAAAGTGAGCCGGTGCCAGCTGAAATCCGCCTGAAGCGCTCCTCTCTCCGCAGGTGGGAAGATGGTCTGTCACAGACAAAGCCAGCTGAAAATGCATCTGGGGTAGCTCAGTGTTTGTTCTGCATTAGCTTCTGGCACGGCCTCTACTGTATTTATCCTTCCGCCCACCTACCTTCCACAGAATGGGGATGTACTCAGTCACTGATCTTATCGCTGCCACGCTTTGATCCAGCTGGGATGTTAGGGCCTTCGGGAATTCCCCACGTTTGATAATTCCTGATAGTTACTTTTAAGAAAATACTAGCTGAAGGATGGGGAGGGATTCTTCAAATTCCAGCAGCTGAGTGAATGGTGGAATTTATCAGGCATCCGAGCCAGATTTCCTTGGAAAGAACACATTTATTTTCAAGTGTCACATTTTCATTGTACTTAGCGAACAATATCACCTAAGGCCAGAGAAAGCCAGTGGAACAGGACATTACTGGGATTTTTAGTAAGCACAGGAGTTGGCCCTGATAAAAACATTGTGAGACATATCCAAACTATGAATAGCTGAGGACTGGCTTTATCCTGAGCAGTAATTCATTACTCCTTCATGTTTAGCTTTCAAAATACCACCTCGAGAGAAACTTGACCCCAAGGAAATCTATTTCAGGAATGTGTGTGGCCCCCATCCCAGCAGGCTGTGACTATCTTACCACCTTTATTGGTTTTTTCTCACCACCCTCCTGCGAGGTAGAGCCCAACCATTATGCCGACTTTACCAAGAGCAAATGGAAAAATATTCATGCATCTCAAGCCCATTAATATCTAAATTGTGGCAGTTAAGTGACTTTCCCAAGGCTGAGGAGGAAGTTTGTGGCAGAGCAGGGTACCTGGTGCTCTCTGTGCCTGCCTGAACACAGGAGTAATTTTCTACTGGCAGGGTGCGGCTTCCCGCCCCCCAGTAGTAGCCAGGTTATGGCGCTGTCAGAAGGTGTGTGTGTGTGTGTGTGTGTGTGTGTTTGTTTGTTTTTCCATGGGGAGCATCAGGAGAAAATATCCATCATCTCCTGAGACCAGAGGCATTCCTGAGTGAAAGTGTGGGCGGCTGCCATGTCCCGCTGAGGATCTGGAGAGGTGTTTGCTGGGGGTTGCTCCGAGGCTGTGTCCAGTTGGGCCCGTGGCAGGTTGGGGCTTGCAGACATGGAGGATCTTGCTGTGGCTTTGTCTAGCTCTTTGTGGGGGAAAAGGGGGAAAAATCAGCTGTATGGCTGCTTGTAGCTGGTGTGTGGATTTGGTTTGCTAGGCAAGCTCCATATGCACTAATTCAGAAGATGTGAGATCCAAGAGGACTATTGGGAAATCAGTTTTGACCTCACAAGAAACACAGGGCTTTCTGCCTTGTAATTCCAGAGTAAAGTCTCTGGTGGCCAGGGTGGATTTGAGTTGGTGTCCCCACATCTGCCTTCATACTCCTGGCTGCTTCATGGATTTTTCCTATATCCTAGAATGTGGGGACTAGATATGAGGATAGGAAAACTTGATTTATTCTGATAAAGACAATGTGCTGTTGGGAAATAATGGAATTGGAAGAGTTGATTAGATACCACACACAAGGGAAAAAAAATTAAAAGAAGCAAATACTGTGAATTTTTGAGGGTTGTTTTTAGTGTCTCTCTTACCATTGTTGCTGTAGGAGATTTTTAGTGCTGCTCTAGAGGCTTCTCTGAGAGTCAGTGTCTTTTTTTAGATTATAACTACATTCAAGCTACTGAAAACATTTATTCCATCATGCATGGCAAACAGATTAGGGGTTAGAGACCCAGTAGAGGGAAAGAAGAGCAAGTGGTGGTGAAGTGGGATGGAGGGATAGGTGTGCGCAAGTCATTTAGTGGTCCCAGCCAGACCAGAGGGCATTAACTGGAATATTTGCCTTTGGTATTTGGTCATATTCACCATTAGCTCCTGCCTTACCTAGGGAATATGTCTGAGAAACTCCTTCCCAGCAGGGAGCAAACACCCATACTCCTGGTCATTAGCAAAGAGCAAACAGAACCATTTCCCTCTGTCTATTCCCACGCAATTTCAGCACTACCTGTTTTTAATTGCTTGAGAAATGTTTTACAAGCATCTGCATCAGGTGAAACATCTTTATTGTGGGAGGCTTTCCTGAGGAGACTTCATAGGCTGCTGATCACAGGCCCTGCATTAAAGCCCACTGGAGTCCATGGGAGGGATGCACCTTTCCCGTGACTCCAACAGCCTTTTGATCATGTCCACTACATGAAGATGTCCAAGACTCTGGAGCCAGCTCCTCCAAGGTGTGTTTTGTGTGTACGCTGGGCCAGGCACTCCCAGCCACCCACCAGGTGTGGTGAATGGTCTGTGGGGCACTCAGGAGCAGCCACATCCGAGAGAACAATGGGTGACATGGGCACGAGAAGGTGAATGCACATACCCAAATCATGTATTCCCTTCCAAACACGTGTGAGGCACTGCAAAGTCCCAGAGCTCCATGGATGGGCAGTACCAGCCTCCCTGCCAAGAGCTGGTAGCTCAGGTGCCCACATTTTCTTGGCTTCCTGTCCTTGCTCAAGCCTCTCAATGGTTCCCAGCCACCGATAGATACCAGATCAGCCTCTGGTATAGAAGAAGAGGGATTTTTCCACTGGCTTATTTCACTGTGGACCCTTGGTCCTGCTGCAGCTGGAATCAAGGGAAGATGGAGGAGTATCTCATCTCCAAGATCATGGCCTGGATGTGGGTGAGTATGAGCCATTGCATGATTTTCCACTGTCTTGGAAACAAGCAGAGTGTTCAGGATATTCCCTGAAAAGCTAAGGTACAGTCCAAAGCTGAGGTGACACTTACCTTCTAAATCAGCAAGGTGTGGATGCAACTCCTATCAAACATGCCAGCATTTTTTTGCAGATACCACAAAACTCCTTTCCCCAACTGGAATTACTCATGCTAAGAAAATGTATGATGTCCCAAGGACTGACTCATTTGGCATCCACAGCTTCTAGCCCAGTATCTCTCCTGCCAGGACTTTTATATTATCAGTTCCATTCATTCCTCCCACAGTCTGATGGGGTACGATAAAGCAGATGGCCAAAGTCCCAGACAAAGGTCAGGCAGGACAATTAATGACAAGCCGACAGCCCCACAAAGGCCATGGACCTGGGATAATGCTGGCTCTGGAGGGCTGCTGACAATAACATAAAGCTGCTCCCCTCACAATGGGGAGATAAGATACAGTGCTGTAATAGGAAAGCAATCATTGCAAAATGCCATCAATTATAGAAAAGCTGCACCAGCAGGGGACTGGTTCAATATTGGCTCTGTTGATGCCTCGACATCCCTTGGCTGCGCTTTCTGCGTGGCTTCTCACGGCAAGCCTGGTTGGGCACTGCAGCAGCTGAGGCTCCCTCACCCCAGTTCTTTCATCGGTTTTTGGCTCGTGAAATTACACCGAATAATATGCTTATTCAGGGTTTTATATCTGGGCACCTATTTTATTACCTTTTATAATGCATACAGGGTCAGATCAGCTTGCAGCAGAACAAAGCTAATTACACCTTTCATTACCTAAATATAGCATAATGACAGAGTGTCATTCAAGTGTGGCATTGAGCTGAGAAACCTCATGGCAGGCCAGGACAATGACAGAGTTTATTGAGCTCCACCTGAATTGCTGCTGGTGCAGCGAGAGTGGGGCAGGGTTAATAGACAGGTCATTCCATAAATTACAGTATCGAATGGAAACTGCAAAGGCTGAACACTGCTCCCATCAGCCACTGGATCTCCCAGAGCCAGGAACCTCCAGAACCAGCATTAACCTCTTGCCTTCCTCTTGTTACCTCTGGAAGTGTTTATTCATAAAGAGTGTCTTGGTAGTAGTGAGGTCTGAGAACAAACCCACTTGCTGAGGTGTAAGAGCAGCAGTGCTATGCTGAACCCTTTAGTTTTGGATCATCTTGCCAGGGAGGCAGGATGGTTGGTTGCCATTTCTAGCATGGTTGGTAGCCATTTCTGGCATCTGCTCCCAGTCTGGTATGGTACTCTTGAAACTTAGTTAAAAGCTCATACTCTTGACCTGTAGCACTGCAGGAAGTTTTGTGACTGAACTCCCTGCTGCCACCTGAATGTTGTCCCCAGTGACATGGCAGGGTCTTCCTTTGACTTTGGTTGGAAGCCACCTCCTCTACGTCTCCACTATCACTTAATGCAAACAGAGAGGTGTTTTGCTTTTAGCTTATTCCTTTACATGACTTTTAATAAGAGGCTTCCCTAGATTTTAATAAAGGGATGGTGAGAGCAAAGGCTGGTAAAAGCAGTGTTCATAAAAATTATCAGAAACTATTTCATTTCTGCCAAAGCAAGCAAATCACAGAAAGTTTCTGCTTTCCTTGGAGTGTTTCTGTGTTTTATCAAAACCAGAAAATGAGACATTTTAATTTGCAGATTTGTTCAGGAGTTGGAGAATATTCATTCCAGTTTTCTTAGGTTCTTACTGAGTACTTGTGTTGCGGTTAATGGGATTTTTTTCCTTATCTTTTTGGCTGAACAAAAAATATTTCTATCACAAGTCATCCTATCCCTCCCTAGTTTCTCCCTGAAAGGTGAAAGGCATTGCTGGGCTCTAATTCCACTGTAGCAGTACTGCCTACATGAAAAATTATCAGGGCCAAAAACCTGCAACAGGAGACAAATGAGATTGTCTTAAGCCTTGGATGAATTTCTAGCTACCAAGAAGAGACACAGAATCTCCAGTACTTTGAAGGCTGAGGCTGATACTGGTTTCATTTCTGAGTGCAGCAGAAATGTAGTTTATTTTCTTTTGACAGACTGATAGTTTTTTGACGAATTTGTTAGTGTCTGGTTTTCTTTACATTGGTTGAAGTCATCAGTTCCCTTTTCCTATCTTTCTGATGTACTCACACTTCTCTTTACCAGGAGTTGTATGCGTTGTTGGGAGATCCTTGAGTTAAAGGAGAGCTTGACATGCTGAAATAGGTGCTCTTCACACACCTTCTCCCTTTACAAAGGTGAGGTGCTTGAAGAGTCACAAGTAGAGATTGAACTTGTAGAAATGTCTTCAATCCTTTGGTCCAGGACATCCTTCCAAAAGATGGAAGATAAAGTTTTCAGTGGCCACAGGATTATTTATTAATATTGATGTTATGCCACCTATAGTGTCCATCAGAATAGACCCATGACCGTGGCTTACATTGAGATTTTACTTCTTGTGCAAGTAACATCTTCTTAGGCCATCTTGGCAGTTCTTGGTTCTTTCTCATCTCCAAATTCCTCCTTGTTACTTAAATTATGCCTTTGCTTAGGGCTGGACACAAAGCAGCTCCGAGGCCAGTGCAAAGACCCTCAGCTTTGTGCTGGGAGCAGGGCCACAGCTGAAAGACAATGAAATATAATTTTCAAAAAACTGAAATCCAAGGTTTGGAGGAGCCAAGTGCTTTGAACAAGGTGGTAGGGAAAGCGTGTGATGGGATAAAAGCTGAACAGTTTCCAAAGCTGTGGATAGCAACCCAGCAGCTGCTCCCATCTGCAGGAGATGCCAGGGCCGTATCTCTGCCCTGATCCAGCTCAAAGTGTTGCACAAATCTGTCTGCTGCCAGCCAAGTCCACATCTGCATGCAGCTCCTCCCTGTCCATACCACTGCAGCCTCCACCCTCCCTGAGCTGTTTGTGAGGCCCTGGGAAGGATCCAGCTTGACAAAAGTAGAGGTTTGGTGACTGCTCTCTACAAACCAGCATTGTTTCTCATTTACTCACCTCAGTGCTTCCTGAGGGCAGCAAAGAAAAGTCTTACGCACATCGTTACAAGTGAACTTTAAAAGAGTTTCAGGGTAAGCTTCTTAAGAGACCCTGGAATTGTTGATTACTCGGCATTTGGGCATTTTTTTTCTGGAATAACAAACTGAGAGGGTCCTGCTCCCCCCTGCTGCACGTCTCTGAAGCTCAGCAGGGTTGAGCCCCATGCCCCTGTGAGCAGAGCAGGCACCCTCCAGCCGGGCTCCCTGGGATTCTGCTCTCTCTGGGTCCTCTCGCAGTCTCTCCAGCTCTCACCCTCAGCTGCTCCAAGGGCCACAGAGTCCCCTGTCTCCATTTCAAACCGGGACTGATTTTGCAGTGGCTCTCGTGAAAGCCTGGCTGGATCAGGGCATGCTGGTGGGGTTGGCAGCTTTTCACAGTCACTCTCTGAGCTTTAAATCAGCCAAAGAAATCCCAGCGGTTCTGAAAACACACATATGCTCTCTTTTGTCTCTTTCTTTCCTCCTTTTTTCTTTCCTTGGTCTGCAAAACCCTCACAGCCTCCTTTTTCATTTCCCTTTTTGCTCTCGCCTTTATCTCTCCCCACTGTTGTCGTTACATCCTCTGGTGATAACGGGAGTGACCCCATGGGGTGACCCTGGAAGATGATTACATTGGCTGTAAATTTTGAGCCTGGGCCAGCCAATCCAGTGGGGATTGCAACTCCCATCCTCTAAGTGCAGGAGGATTAGCGCTCGCCAACATAAGTCCCTTAAAGCACTCCACAGACACCAGCGACCATTCCTTTCTCTGCATATCTTTGTATTTCTGCCTTTAAGACCAGTTGGGGAATAGAGCTTTGCTGTTCCTGTTGAGGTGGTGAAGGGGAGGAAAAAGACAGCATTCATGACAGTCGGGGCAGAGCTGCATTAAATAAAGCCTCCATCTTTCATTCTTAAGCTCAGCTCCAGGTCCTTGATGAAGACAGATTTTTCAATTAGACAGGCAATGTTTGTTCTAATATTTTATACATGAACAGCTCAGCTGACATCTTACCCAGATTTATGAAGGAAATCGAATACAAATGGGAGGTTTAATATAAATTTATTATTCAAATTTATCACGTATTTCCGCAAATAAAAATTATAGTCACCTCAAAGAACTCTTTTTTTTTTTCCAAAAGAAAGAAAGAAGTTGATAAAGTTTCTTTCCACCCGGTGAATAACAATATTGTACGTTAAGAAAGATCTGTCATAATATAAATTATAACACACATGGAATACATTTCCCATTGAAGACAATATTTCTTTCTTATACAAATGTTGCACTCCTTCGTTGAACTGAAAGGAAGTTCAGGAAGGTTGGCAAAACAAAGTCCCCCATTTTTAACACTATACAGAACAAAGTGTATTCTGCTGCCAATTGCCCTTAACTGAAAATGACTGCAGCTTCTAGGAGACACAGCCAAGGGTCAGGGGGTGCAACTGCTCCCCAAAGGAACAGAAATGTCAGGTGACATTCACACTTCTGCTATTTAAAGAAAGGATGAAGAGAATTTGAAGGAATAAATGGCCCTGCAACATCCATTTTAGCCATGGGGAAATTACTGCAATTAATGCTAGGCCATTTATAGCCCACAATTCCATACTTTTCAGAGGGCATATCTAATTTAGGAAGGGATTAATACACTACAAGTTTTCATCTCCAGTCAGACTGAGAGGGAAATATGGGAAAATGCTTTTTTTCCCTAAATCAGAATGAAGTAAGACTGAAAGATTTATATATTTTGGTTTCTGTAAACCAAATTTTTGCTTCCTTATTCAGTTGTTGCATTGCCGTGGTTTAGCTACAATTCCAGCGTCCTATTTTTCATTTAATTTTTTCCTGTTTCCCCACTTTTTGTGACTGGAAAACAGGATGAGATGTGAAAGGTGATCAAAACACATCAGAATACTTCCAATGTCTCTCCATTTTCAAGTAGAGAAAAAAGTAAAAGAGGAGAAAGCCTGAAAGGACCTAGCAGTAATGTCAAAACCATTTGTGTGTTCAGTGTTTCTAAAGGAAATAGAGACTCTCCAAGAATGTGTTTTGACTGTCAATGTATTTCACTGGATTTCTGGTTTTCGTTGAATTCTGTTCTAATACACTCATTTATATATATGAATTTACAAGTGGTTCAGGTATTCCCATGAGAAATTGTGATGTTATTTGGTGCCTCAATAAACCAAACCCCAAGCAGATAATACAAAGACAAAAGTTCATATACTAATGTGTATATGAATTAATCTGTATTAATGAATATATAAATCAGAAACTGGATGGATATCCAAAGCACGGGGGTGGCTAACCCTGCAGATTTCAATGGGATATGACATCCCTTCAGGAGAGAGAGGATTTGTCTCACCTAAATTTATCTACCTACAGAAGCTGATGCTCAGAGCCACATGGGAACCAGTGGTGTCCCTGGTGCTCCCAGGGCAGAGAAATGGGCTCTGAGCCCAGAATTCTCCCTGAAATGGGACAAAGGAATCAGTCCCTAAAAAAAGTATCTTTAGTTGGCCATGAAGTCGGGTGAATTCAGCTGCAGAGGTCTGTGCTGGGGGAGGCAGCTCCCATCTGATTTTCCTATCTCTAATTAGCTGTGTCAGCAGGCACTGCAATGAATTAGTGGGCCCAAAGTTCCTGTCCCAAAGAGTCCAGATTTTAGGTCAAAGTGAGTGTTTTCTCCCAAGTCCCTAAGTCACGTATTTGGATATTCCCTGCTCGGTGCTGCTAAAGCTGAAGGCCACCTTTCTTCACTGGGCAGAGGAAGATTTCCAGAAGGCACCTAAGATCCTTCCCTGGCCCAAGTCTTTGAGCTTTTTAAGCGAGTTCATTTCATGATTGAAGTCTCCTCATTGAGTTGGAGGAAACACTCTCAGGTCTGTATTGATGTGGGTACTAACTCCTGCTGCAAGTAACAAAAGTATTATTTGAGGAGCTTTTGAAAATCATATTTACCTTCAATTTACAATTGTAGTGTGTCAAACATCTTTAAGAACACCTCCTGAAATATTGGGCAGCACAGAGCTGAGCCCTGCTTAAATACCTGTAAACCCCAGAGTGTGCTTAACTTAGAATCACAGGACTATTCACAGGGCAGGTTTAGTGGTTTTAAATTAATTTCTACTGACTATGCCACATTTTATCACGTTTTTTTTTTGTACAGGAACCACTTCTAATGTCAGTTGCAGCCATAAATCAGAGGAAGCTGTTGCTAAATCAATACGCTGAGGTGTGACATGCAATGTGTGGCTGCAAAGCCAGACCTTCTGCCCTGAGATAACAACGTAGGAGCAGCAGTGAGGGGATTAGGGATCTCTGAGCTGTTTGGTTTCATGCTGAGATGTGCTGTAAGGCAAAGCAGGCAAACAGAATCAGAAAAAACAACCACAGGAAAGTTGACGTGTGTATTACAGAGTCTTTTATATGAGTTTTTGAGATGTGCAGTTGTTTCTGCTTATGACATTGCATGGTCTTGGGGTTGCAGGCTTGGCTGGCACAGTCAAGAGCCTCTGTTCAGCTCAGACTGGGGATTCAGAGAGCTCCAAGGAGGAGAATTCCCTGAGAAGAAAAGGTCTGTAACAGCATTCAGGGCATCCAGCTGGCAGGTAGGGTTCCTGGCTTCTCGTCCCAGTTCCCAAGATTATTTTCTTGGGTTTCATTTTGTTTTGGTTTGTTTTATGCCAAGGTTGTTTATTGTAAAATACATGAACACTCCTGGGAGAGTCCCCACATGCAGCTCAGAGCTCTGACCATGGGATGGTTGTGCAAAGGGCAGGGCATTCCCACCTGTGTCTGTCTGCAGCTGGGAGAAAACAAGCCATGGACACCGAGCCTTCTGAGAGGCCCTGGGCATGAAGGGAGTGGAGGCACCTCCCCAGCTGCTTTGACTCAGGCGTGTTTGGCACACCTGTGGGTGGCACTTCACCCACATCTCTGCTCAGCACCCTCTGAGCAGTACCACAGTGTTGGACACCATCCTGTCCCCCCTGCTCTGAGCAGGAACAGTTGGAGCAGTTTCCCAGGGCTTCTCAGGGTTTCAATACCTGCATGGGTGGAGACTCCATAACCTCTCTGAGCAACCTGCTCCGGTGTGTGGTCACCCACTGTATTCCTGGTCACCTGTAATTACCTGGACCTCTTGTATGCTTCCTTTTATGGCTCAGTTTTGTCAGAAGCTCTGTGTTCCTCCATGCGGGCTCCTGCTGCCATTGTTTTTCAGATTGTTGGTATAGACAGTTCCTGAGTTTGGAGAAGGTTGTCCCTGAAAATCCACCAGCTTTTCTGGGCTCCTTTCCTTGCCAGAGCTAGACAAAACCATCACTGCTGAGAGAACAAGGCAATTACCTTTCGTGACTAATTTCAATCCCCAAAAAATCAGAGTTGAAGTAGTGGGTTTTAATCTCAGGAAGGATCTAGTTTGCTCCTGAAAGACGTGAAAATTAGGAACGCATCGATCTTGCTTTGCTGGGCTGGTGCCTTTGTGCTTTGGTGGCAACTATTTGTTATCCAAACAAACGTAATATTTTCATGTCTCATATGTACCAGGCAAGCCCAGTGGCTGAGGACAGGCTGCAGGAGCTCCCAGCTCCCATCTGTCTGGGGGGCAGGAGTTGTTTACAGCGCTGCTTTGGCTGCCGGCACAGCCCCGGCTCTCACAGAGCCATATTTTACTAGTGCTGGATGAATAGTCTTCAAAGCTTTGTGACATTCTGTGCTTTGCCAGGCTGCTCATCTGCAGGATTTTTTCAGTGTCCATAAAATTCATTATCATTGTAGCTCTGCCTAATTAGCCCATAAATGTTCCAGCGTAGTCCATAAATTATCCTGGCCTTAAAGGGCTTATCTGGTTGGTGTAATAAGTAGGTCTATACACTGGGGTTTTTTCTATTATAATAGTCAGAGTATTATTTATATGACTGGGACTGAACTATGCCTGAACTGTGAAAGAAGCACTACACTATAAATAAAGAGTATTTTACTGTCCAAAGACTTTAAACCTACTTCAGGGCATGTTAGCATCTGCCTGAACCATCTCGTTTTGCTTACTCTCTGCTCCAAACAAGTAGAGAGTGGACAAACAAAGTATATCCAGAAATACTGATGTACAGTGATCTACTGCACAGATAGTCAGTGTTAGAGGTTCTGAGGGCATTTTGTATTTTTACAGCTCAGTGGGTGCACAATAACATCTTACAAGATTCCTGGAGCTCAGCAGGAGGTGCTGAATTTTGTTTTGGAGCTACACCACAGTTTTTAACATACACATATTTTGCCATGTTGTCTAGGTTGATCTGTAACTGACATGGGAGGAAAAGGAGTTTTGTTCCTAAAAATGTGAAGGAAAAAATTATCAGTGTTTTTCAAGCAGACTGGTCTAAAATTGACACTTGTTAAGTGGTTAAAGTATAAACTCGTCAAATACAGAACATAATGGCATTTCTTTCTTTGAAAATTAGCACTTCTAGCCAATTCTGTTATTTTAATTGTTTTGGTACTTTATTGGGAAGTCATTTTAGAAGGCTTTTGCTTTTTTATGTGTATGAAAACAGCATTTCAAAAGGGAGTTCTTCTGAGACATTCAAGGCCCCCTTCAAAGCCCAAATCCAGGTGGATGCCTAGGAAAGCACACAGGGAGGGAGGCAGGTCTGTGGTGCTCTGGCTCCTTTCTGATGTCATGAGAAACACCTGCACACACTATGAAGAGAGCCACCCACCACAAGCCCAGGGCACTCACCTGTGCACAAACAGGCTGAAGGAGAAGCTTTGGCCCCCAGCACATGACCAGGGTTCAACCCAGCAGAGCAAATGCCCCCAACTCCCAGATTTGGGGATAATTCAGCAGCTGATCTCAGAGCAGTTGGGAAATCAGCAGCCAAGGCTTGTGCCTCGTTAACTGCTCCAGGTGATCCACATGAAGGCAATTAATTGACCCAGAGCAAGGAGTGCTGGGAGCCTGTGCCCCCCAGCCCACCTGCAGCTGCTCCCAGGGCCATTTCTCCTCTTTGCTCCTGGTGACCTGTCCTGTGCTGGTACCGAAGTGTGAAGCAGAGCCTGGGCCTCGAGGTACAGTGCTGGAGAGGGGGTGCCACCAGCCCTTGTGCCAGGTGTGCTGGGAAGGGTAAAGGGGGGGACACACCCTTGGCAGGTGCAATCTTAGACTAAGGGGTGCTTTGGTGGCAACTGAGTGGTGTGAAAAGGAGTTTGCCTGGCTCTATTGATGTCTCCAGAAAAAGCTTTACCTCAGCAGCTGGAAGGAAGTTGGGAGAGGCCTGTATTTCAATACAGGCCTAGTTATGTGTCTTAAATACAGGAAATACCTGTTGCTTGTCTGAGGAATATGCTTTGCCGTAGGTGCACAAATAATGCAAAGAGATGGATTTTGTGTGGACACAGGTCTAACATCTGAGTTATTTCCGTACCCAAGAAAGCATTTGTCTTCTGTGGGCCACAGTGGGCCTGGGTGTTGCTCTTGTTTCTGCCACAAGCTCCATTTTTCACCACAGATAAGTTATTCTTTATCCTGTTTAATTTCTCCATTGATAAGCTGCAAACAGTAGTGCTTCCCTGCCTGCCTGGCTGCTGTAGGTGGTGAAAGCTTAAGGTCACATGTTAGCTGGGTTTGCTCTGCAGCATCACCCAGGGCCCTGCTCGCACAGGGCTGGGGGATTGGGGTGTCTGTGCACTAGACAGAAATAAAAGCAGGTCTCCTCAGCACCTGCTGCCAGTTACAACTCTCTTCCTAAATTAATTTTAAAGGGCTGAAAAAATGTGATTTGTAGGGATACTCACGTGGAGGTTATTTTGCACTTTAAAAACAAAATGAGTTTTGAAAATAGCTCAACTATTGCTTCCTCAAGTGTTTTTCCTCTCTTTCTTTCCCTCCTCCTGACAAACTCACCCTCAGCTAACCCAAGGGGAATTAAGTTTCTCAAGGGAAGTCTTTTTCTTTCAACTGGTGCTCCAAACCATGCATATTTTTGTTGCTGTGTGCACAATTATTTTGCAACTGTAAGCACCATCTCTGCAACCCAGGAGGACTTGTGGTCACACAAGGCTTGTGTCATGACTTGTCTGAGCCCAAATCTGCAGAGGAAGCTGCATCCAGCCACACACCTGCATTTCCTGCACTGTTACCACTTAGCTGGGTGCCTTTATCCCTGTGTTAGGGCAGGATGGATATGTGTAGTTTGACTTGTGGTGGGGTTTTGTGGGTTGTTTGTTGTTTTTATGCAAGAAGCTCAGGAGAAAGATTGATACACACAGGGTGCTTCTAACAAGCATGAAGAATTCTACAAAGAATCCACCTCAAGAGTGGAGGGAACTGTGATGTGTTTCTCACCATCTCTTTTCCTGGGTCTAAGAGAACTGGGTTGTTACTGGTTCAATTCAACAGCCATCCTTTCCTCCAGTGTTAACTACT
Organism: Illadopsis cleaveri; assembly: GCA_013399915.1. Classification (NCBI taxonomy): domain Eukaryota; kingdom Metazoa; phylum Chordata; class Aves; order Passeriformes; family Timaliidae; genus Illadopsis; species Illadopsis cleaveri. Next base: position 143,200 of record VXBB01009081.1, on the reverse strand, counting down.
TGTAGTTCTGGGGAGCACAGGATCATTCCAGTGCTCAGGAATAATTTTAACACAGTGGAATGTCTTTTCTGGTCATATCTATTAGCATTCCAGCATCTCCCACCTTGCAAGATGAACTCTGATTCTACGTGTTCTCGCCTGTGTGTGTGTTGGACTAAGGTGATTGTATATTGTATAAGGTCTTGGGAGTTGTTGACTATAAACATGCAGAACATTTTTGACTTCAGGCCTCAACACTACAAAAGAAGTTGGGTTTAGAGAAAACCATTTGAGCAATGTGAATTCACCAAGGCCGATTTTAAAGGTGGGGCTTTTAATTATTTGTAAACAGAATCAGACAGCATATCCCTGTTCAAGTATGCACCAAGTACTGAAGATTCATCTGTGGTTATGCAGTTGGTGCTGTTCAAATAGCTGTGATTTCTGGTAACTGGAAAGAATTTATTTTCTTGAAGCAAAGTCTGGGTTCTTCAATAAGAGACCAAGTCATGGCTCATTCAGGGCTTGATGTTGTCTTCTCTGAGAAGTTGGTAGGTGTTAAGTTTTCATGCTTTGGAATGAGGAAGACTTGCTGGGGATATGTTCAATATTCTTCACCCCAGGGATGTGAACTGTGAGGTGCATGGTTTGCAGTTTAGGTGCTGGATTTTATCTACTCTCTGGCAATACTTTTCCTGTTAGAGCTGAACCAAACATTAAGTTTTCACTTCAAATCCTACATTTGCATCATAAAGACAAAAGTATTTATTCTGTAGGTAACATGGCTAGCTGCTGAACTGGCTTGACTGGGAGAAAATTATACTCTTGGTTTAATTTCCTCCTGTATCTTGTTAGCAAACCCAAACTCTGTGTTTTCCATCTGTTGCTCTCCAGCAGATCCATTAGCAACTTTTCACAGGGAACAACTGTCACCTAAAAGTGGTTCTAAGCAGATGTTTCTCAACATGTCTTCAGCAGTGAATATGTGTATGATTTAGAGAATTTTGCTTCCTAGGAAGTGTTTCAGCTTTAAATGAATGGCAAACCAATACAGTAAAGCTACATGCTCTGATTGTGGCACCAAAATCACCCTCATTGACTTCAGCAGGACATGGATAAACCTGTGGGTTTTTGCCAGAGGATTATGAACTGACTTTAGCACTTTCTTAATCTTTGAGTTCTTGCAAACACAGTACCATGGGATTGTTCTGTAACAGTGTGGATGAGTTGATTGCTTGGGTTTAATTTCCCTTTGTTATTCCCTTCAATATGTCTTTGTGCTGAGCATCTCTTCTATCTGTTCTCTTCAGATGCCACTGTGTTGCCAAAAGAGACTTCACACAAGACAATGAGTCCCCCAGCTTTTGCTGTGATTAAGTATTTTTGTTTCCAAAAGTCTTCAACAGTGTCCCTGCTGCTCCCCACCAAGCAGAGTAACACAGGAGTTGCTCTAAGTTATCAGATTTCTCCATCTGCTCTATTTTGAATGTCACTTTTATGGAGAGTTCTCCATCCTGCTTACCTCCCCCAGGCTCACTAGCATCTTGTGAGCCTGCTGGGGAATGGATTGGTGCTCTGGAGTGGTCACTGAACCTTGACTAGTGGCTCCACACAGACTTGGGAGGCTGGAATGAGATCTGGTACTTGGTTGCTGCCCTGACATTCAAAAATATAATGGATGAGATCCTGGACCTGCCTGAAGTCAGTGGGAATTTTGCCACCAACTTCATCACAGCCAGGATTTCACCCAGTTTTTCTCACAGCCTCCCTGTGCACGAGTGTGCAAGGTCAGGCTCGCAGCATGGTCCCACTGTGCCACAGTCTGGAAGCCATTTGCCAAGTTCTGTGGAATTGTTCCTTGTTCTCAGTAATGAAATTCAGTGGGAGTTCTTGCCTGTACCTTCATGGGTGTTCTCAGCCACACAGAGGGTGGACTGGGAGGCTGTGGAGGTGTTCACTTCTTGCAGAATGTTTGCTCCAGCGGGGATTTTTCAGGGTCTTACTTCTAACAGCATCTTTTGGAGCTTGTTCTATGTAGAGAAGAAGAATTTGGCCTTTACCACAAACCTGAACTCTAGCTGGGTGTGTGCACATGTTAATGCCTTTCTTTCTGTAGATATGCTTGATCCAAAAAATGTGTATTCTGGAATTTGGATACTGTAAGTGAAGGATCTGGCTTAGGAGGCAGTGTTGATCCTGCCTGCTCTGTGAACAGCCCTTAGCTGCCTCTTTCCTTGCCTCTTGGAGATGTCCATGAGGCCCATTTTGTAGGGTCATTGTCCAGGGCTTGCTGTTGATTTCTTTAATAATATAGAAAATGCAGTTTAAAAAAATGTTACTTTGCTGAGAAACTAGAATCAAACTAAACCAACAAAACCAGGAAAGTTCACTCTGAATTTCTGGGATGAGAGCCAGTTCTCAGCCACATGTTTTAACTGTATTATTTATGTCCTTATTTATTGACTACATTGGCACCTAGAGCTGCCATCTCGGCCTGAGGCCCTGGTGCAGTACACATGAAAAGCATGGTCAGGGTGAGTCCCTGGCTGTGCAGACCATACAAGACACAACAAACACAAAAAAATCTCCCTATAAATCCCATTTTATGTAGCAGGAACTGAGGCTTCTCTCTGGCAAAGTTGCACAAAGACATGAGAGTCCACCTGCATCTCGGGTAGGGGCTTTAGAGACAGTTCCAGCTCCAGAAATGCTTCCTTGTCTCTTCTCTTTTCATGAATAAATCTCTTTTCCCCTGGATCCCACTCTCTGTTGTCAGAAGCAGTGCCACCTCAGGCACTGAGACTGAAAGGATTAAGGGAAGGGCAATGTCCCATTCCACATTTCCCTTCAGTGTTTGAGGGAAAATGTTAGTATTATATAAAAATAGTTTCTGGAATCAAAGCCAATTTATTTCAGTCAGGCTTCAAATACATTAGAGGAAAAGAAAAGATAGACACCAGGTATTGTGTATTGCATTTTGGATTAGTATTTCCTATTGCTCAGGTACCTGCCATTTCTTCTGCCCTCCCTCTTCTCTGAGGCATTCAATTCCTTTCAGCTCCAGCTGAAGGTATGAACTTGGGTTTTCCCTAGTAGTGAAACACAATACCAGATTGAAGCTTCTTGAAGGGCTCGTGAGGGAAATGTGCAAACATCTGGTTGACATTTAATCTAGAGAAATGTCAGGTCTCAGCATTTCCAACCCAGGCTGACAGTTCCTTGAACACCAAAACGTGTTTTTTAAAAGAAGCAGGTGTAAGCTCTGTGTTTAGAAACCTTTGTGTATTCCTGATTGGAATCAGCATTACCATGGAAGGAGGGCAGTTTGCTGTGCAGAAAGCTGGGCTGAGGCTCTCTGTGAAGGTGGGGGTGACCTCCAGCAATCCTTTTGTCATGTGAGTGGGTTAAACCTTGCAGCAGCAGGCCAAAGCTGGCTCCAGGGCTGTGCAAATGGCAGGAGGTCCCCAAATCCTCTCTGCCACACTCAGACACTTTTCATTGTGTCTGTTTCTGTCCCAGAGGTACCACATTTCTACTCTGGAGCATGCTTGACTTCTCAGATTAGCAGAGGGTTTGATAGGATTGCAGAACCTGCATTCCACTGGCTCCCAGGATTGTCTAAGCCTAGCCTAATGGTACATTCCCTCTTCCCAAATCTCAGGATGATGCCTCCTATGGGCTGGCTGTGGGCTCCTTGAGGCTCATGGCCAATGCAGGGCTCAGCTTTCTTGATGAGACTGAGGAGATTTAGTCACCAATTCCTGGAAAAGCCCAGACTTAAATTCATGTTTAAATCACAGTTAAATGAATGAAAATGAAATATCTGCCTAAAAAATGCACCTAGAAACTGCTTTGGAGACTTGGCTTGGACTGAGAAAGTCGGGCTTTAGTTCTGATTGAAAAGTTCAGCACAAGTTTCTCTCTCCTTTTCTAAGACAGAGGTTTTCTTTCCTCAAAAAGTAATATAAAAATGAGAGACAACCATTCCTGGGAAAGTACTGGTTTTAGCAGAGGTGATGGGGGATTTTTCAGGAACTTTTTTTTTAAATATTATCAAGTCTTTTGACTACATTCTTCTAGTTTTCACTTTCTTTATACCCCTCCATGTCTTTAATTCCTTCCAATATGCTTCATCTTAAGGAAAGAGCAAGCAGATGTTCACATGTTATTCCAGGTGAGGTTCCACCATCTGCCTGTGACATAACCAGATTTGTATTACTTTACTGTCTGACCTCACATTCTCCTGGCTCTTTTCTCCCCTGCTGTCATGGCAGGGCTGCTCCTCGTGCTGCAGGCAGGGATGACGCCCACAATGTCCGGATTTAATGGTGACTCTTCATCCCAGGAGTCAGGCCCCCTGATGTGCTGTATCTAGCAACAACCATCAACACTTCTCCTCTTCCACTGCCCATTCACCTTCCTTCAGAAAAGCTTTCTACTTAATGGGGTGTTCTGATCCCGAGTGAGATAAGTAATTTCACATCCAGTTTTCTTCTGCCCAACATCCTGCAATGTGATGTCGTGTTTCTGATATCCAGCCATGGTAAAAACAGCAGGCAGACTGGCTTTTGGAAGTAAATATATAGGATCTGAACTGGTTTTTATTGGAATCAATGATCAAGTTCTCACTTCAGCAAAACTCATGACTCACACATGGCTCACAGGATCTCATTTGCACCAGTGAATGCTCTGGGTTAAAACAGAGGTCATTAGAAAATGTACCCAAGAGATTAAGACCTGTTTAAATACACATTAAGGGATGTAATGTTTGAGAGGAGTGTAGTTAAACTGAGCAAACCCGATAGGAGGCCATGTCTCCCCAGCTTTTAAAGGATGTATCAGATTTTCTGGGCCTTTCTTTATTGTTACCTGATCAATAAATGGGCTTGGCTTTGCTCTAGCAGGAATAATGGGGTGGAGAGGGAATGGGAACAGTTTGTTTCAGGAAACAGTTTCATGTAAGCTCAGTTTGTAATAATCTCGAGTTGAAGATTTCACATGACTGGAAGGCAAAATCTTCTGGCTGAGGGCCAAGTAGGGAAATGAGTGATGTTTCCTGGGGGAGCTTAACCTGGCTTGGGGACAGAAGGAGTGGCTGATGGGGAGATAAGAGGGTGCCCTCTGCACCCCTCTGAGCCTGTTTCTACCTTTCTGAAGCCACTTTGCCTCTCTTCCTCCTGAGAAGACTGGATCTGTTGGTGGTGATCCCAAAAGGCCCTGTTTCCTTTGTTATTTTTACCCATGTGGAGGCTCTTCCTAGGAAAGGTTGCTTGAGTACAAGCCATGAACATTTTTTTTTTGATTGCTTGAGAATGACCCTTTCCAGATGATCCAGGAAACTGGGATGTGCAGTGCTGGGTGCTGTGGGATGAGCTGGTGCTGCTGTGGCCCCATAGTGCTCTGTCCATCTGAGCAAGGTGATGGGGTGGTGTTTCAAGGTGTGCAAAAAGTCTTTTCCCTGGTCATGATCATCCCCTGTTGCACAAGGCATCTCACTCTGCTTCTCCAAGAAGGAAAGGCTAAAAGTGATGGAGAACAGAGGGACTGTTCCCTCTTTTTGTCCCCTGGAGGGTGTGTTATTTAATTAGGTACAAAGGCTGTTAAAATCAAAAGATTAATTTGAAAGTCGGCTTGATTTATTACAGCCTCCAGCAAGAGGAGAGAAAGAAATTCTGAAAAATGTTCAGTTTTAGTTCTTATCTTTCAATCTGGGACAGAAAAGAAAGAAGCAGGAACTAACTTTCCATGTAAAATTCAGTTTTTGTTTAAAATTTTCACTTTGGGATTTTGTTTTCATTAAATTACCAAATTACTGGATTTAGTCAAACCTCCAAAGCTAAAAGGAATTAGAAGAACATGGAAGAAAATATTTTTTGGTGGTGTTCTTTTCTTTGTATCTTTGCTAACTTGTTAAAAAAGAATTCCAAAATGAGAAATGTCTCCTTTTATCCAAGTATATTAAAAAAATTCCTTTTGAACTTCCATGCAAAGTAATTGTCATTTTCCAACAAGTTACATTCCAGATATTGGAAGCATTTTTTTCTTTTACCCCAAATTCCATGTATATGTTAATACTCAGTCTGCCCTTTAAAAGTCAAATAGACCCAGATTTCCATTTGTTTTCAGAATTTGAATGTATTTTGCTGGGGAGCTGGGTTGAGCCCCAGCTCCAGGCACTCTCTTCCATGTGGAAGTGTTTGCAGATGCAGGCTGGGGAATGTGGAGCTGAACCATGGCTCCTCATCGAGGAGCAGTGCTGCCAGCTGAGCATGTTTGGAAATCCAGGGGTTTAGTTGAGCAGGATATCTATTTTATAGGTCAAAAAGAGCGTAATTTGGCACTTGGCTCTGGTGAAAAGTCATGGAGAATTTGCTTCCTATCCACCCTTTGTGACACTGAAAATGTGTTTCTGAATGCGTGAATTCAAGGGTTTAATGTTGGACATATGGGGTTTTATGGTCTTGGCCCAGCCCTCTTGTATAAAGAAACTGGAAAATGGGTGCAGAGCTAGACACCAAACTGGCAAGATGTCACAGAAGGAGCTGGAGTGTCAGCACTGGGTACAGCCACAGCAGAGAGAGCCTCTGCACGTGGTCTTGTCCCATCACAGCTCCTCCTCTCCATGTCCATGAACTGTGCATGGGGAATGCAGCTGTGACATGAGGAAACCCCATCCTTGCACTGCCAGAGCATCCAGCTTTGCCATGTGCTAAGTGCAGGATGTTATCAGGCCCTTTATCTTTCACAAACTCTGGGCAGGCACATCTAGAGAGTCTCCCTGCAAGCCTCAGCCTCCCCAGCACTATTTATGAGGGCATGTGATGACAGCACAAAGGGGAATGGCTTAAAACCGACAGAAAGTAGGGTTAGATTGGATATTAGGAAGAAATTCTTTGAGGGTGGTGGCACAGATTGCCCAGAGAAGCTGTGGCTGCCCCATCCCTGGAAGTGTCCAAGGCCAGGTTGATGGAGCTCTGAGCAACCTGGGATGGTGGAAGGTGTCTGCCCATGGCAGGGGATTGGAATGAGCTTTAAAGTCCCTTCCAACCCAGGCCATTCTGTGGTTCTGTAGTGAAGGCTTTCTTGATTTGTGAGTCTTTTGTGATGCATAAGCCAGAGGTTCTTGAAGTACCACCTATGTGTATTGCTGAACAACCTGGGGAGACTTGTTCTTTCAGTCCCTTTTGTGGGCTTCAAGTGTGGGAACGTGCCTTGGCTGAAGTGCTGCTGCTTTAGAGCAGTGATATGTCATGGTCACCTGTGGGGTGAGAGGACGGGGCTTTTCAGGAGTCAGCTGCCTTGAGTACACAATGCTTCATCATTTTGTTTGCTTAATTGAAAATTATCTTAGAAATGCACAGTAAATATTGTTAATGCTACTGCAAGAATGATTCAAGTTGATTCAATCCTGAAAGCAGCTGGAAAAGCATCAACACTTATGTCATCCTTGCTCGTGACTTATGCAATCAGAGGTGGTTTGCAGCACACTTAGCAAAAGGTAGAATGAAGAATTCAACCTCTCTGGCTAAGCTGGGTCTAGATACGGCACTGAGCTCTTAAATGCACTGATATCAGGATTTCATAGAAGAGCCCCACAAGTTTTCACACTTGAGTGTAAAATTTCCCTTTTCTGGAGCAATGAGGCTCGTGCTGTTTGACAACACACACACGTGCAAAATCACCCCGGACTGTGCAGAATCAATCAGGGGATGCTGCTTGTGTCTGGACAAAAGTATTTAATCATTTTCCCAAAGATATCCCCCTGATATGAATGGTAACAGGATGTTTATAACAAAGATAAGGCTGGGATGAAATCCTATCCCTCTCTGGGAGCTAATAAAAGCAAAGATTTGGAATTAAGTATCACTTTCTCTGAGCTGCACACGAATGAGGAAATGGGGTCAGAAGGGCAAGCTGCAACATTGTAGGCACTTTATCTAAAACATAAACATTACTAGAGTGCATTCTGGCCAAATTAACTCTCTCAGATCTGCCATGTTAGCATTCCTGTAGTACTTAAGCCTGCCAGCTTTACTGCTCCACTGACTGAGGGTTGAACTCCAAGTTGGGGTTGACACTTGCAAACAGGGCTCTGAGTGGGGAGGGTCTGTTGAACTGTTCTGCAATTAAATATTCTCCAAAGAAATGCCAATGTCATTGTGAAAAAGAAATGGGAAAAAAAAAAGGTGGGGTGGAGTCACAGAAATATGATCTGCTCTGCTCAGTGCACAAACCCCTGAAAAGTGAAGTTTTCTTTGCACTAGCAGGAAAAACAGGAGTATTTGCTTTGCTACTGTTCACTCCAAAGCACTTGGACCAGAGAGGCAGGGCTTGAAATCGCAGCCTCCTTCAAGTCCAAAGTGAGCCTTTTGATACCACACTGGGTAGTTTAGCCCTGGGTGATGTAAAAATCTGCCTAAAATCAGGATGTGACTTTGGAGTGGGGACAGTCTGCAAAGTCAACATCATCTGTGTTTGAGAGACATCATGCAATTGCTGCAAGAGCCGCTCACAGGTGCTGCAACCAAAAGCAAGATCCCCTTGTGCCAGGCAATGTCCAGATGCCTCTCACAAAAACAGAAGGAAAGGAAGCACGTGTTACCCCCATACGTGTCACGAGGGATTGGTGGAGCTGATGCAGTCTCCACTGTGAAAGCAGAGGTGCAAAGGCCTGCAAAGAGGAGGAATAATATTAAAATTAGCACCTTCCCAGGATCAGAGAAGCACTTGGGAGCTAAATTACTTCCTTGCTGTGTGAGGAGGAAGCAAAAGAGAATGTGCTCCACACCTTTCCATGGAGCAGATGGCTCCCCGCAGTAGTTATGGACCTCAGCCAGGAGGGATGGAGAGAGCTCTGCCCCAGGATTCTGTTCAGGCCTGGCTGCAGCTGGTTGAGTTTGGAGTATCTGTTCCACTTGAAATGCTGCCTTGTTTTAATATTTTTTTCAAGTTTTCATTGTGATTTGAGATTAAAGTAGCATTTTCTTAATGTATTGGGCAAGAAACCTTCTGCACCTTTTGCAAAAATCAAGTCATGCCAACTGCTTAGAGTGAAGGGACTACTTTAGGTTTGGGGTATTTTTGGTTGAGGGTTTTTTTGGTTTGTTTGTTTGTTTGTTTTTTAAGGAATAGATCCTCAGGATCTCCTAAATGCGTCCATGGTAGTGATCACTTTTCTGTCTTCAATTTTACAAAATGGTAAGGTGCTCCTAAATATCCTGTCTTTATGAGATCTCTGGGAGTCTTTCAGCAGGGAGGTTGATGGAGCAGGGATTGCCACCTCCAGGGTCTGTATGTACAGTGAGCATGCTCTTGGAGGTACAAGATTGAGGAAACCTGGTGTCCTCATAATTCCCTGGTAGGAACCTGAGCCCCTCAGCAATTCCCCTCAGCCCTGCAGGGTTGTCTGCAGTGGATTGTCCCAGAACCTATCCTGGGTGTCAGAAGAGGGATATCAGTTTGAAATTCCATCTGTAAAATGGCCTTATGTCAATAGGATGAGACTTTGTGATCATAAAAGCATTTCTTATGTTACTATTCTCTAGTTTTCAGTCAGAGAACTGTGAGATTCAATGGTTCAGAGTTAAATGGATTGTCCAGAATCTCACAAGCAATTGGAAGAGAGACAACCCAAACTCAGAGTCCCAACCCTTGCTTTTGGGACACCCAAACTACCTTTTTACCCAGTTCCTTCCTGAGAAACCTCTTGAGTTTGTAAACTGCCTGGTTGGGTGCTTTTTTTCCTCTCTCTCTATCTTTTTTTTTTTTTTTTTAAAACACAATCTCATGAATTCTTATCATAATTCCTTATCTATGGCAAAGAGCAGTGTAAATACCTCAAGTAAAATCACAGCTGTGCTGGGAACAGCTAGTCCTTGTTAGCTGATGGTGGTTTATGTTGCAGATAGCAGTTATCTGAGGAGGCTTTGCACAGCAGTGTAAAGCCATTCCTTTGTCAGCTGAGGTCCATCAAAGTCCTGTGGAGGATTTGGCCGCTGAAGCATCCTGGTAGGGCACTGCTGTGCCATTGCAAGGTGCCTTGGCAGGAAATGAGGCAGCCATTCCCTTGAAATCTGAACTCTGTGATGCTGTGAATTAGAGGGAGTGTTGTCTCCAGCACCAGCTGCCAAGGGATCGTGCTGCCAGCTTACTCTTTTCCTCATTTTATTTCCCAGTGGACCAACTTCCAGCTGGATCCCAGCCCTTCAGAAAGGGGAGGAGAGTGGAGGCTGTGATTTGCTAGAGTCATTCATATAGGGGAAAATGGGAGTGGGTAAAAAGAGTTGGAAGAAGTTCTTCAAGTAGCTTATAAATCCACATTGCTGTCCAGAAATGCTGCTGAGCATCCCATAAACCTATCCTTTTCCTTGTGCTGTTCCCTCTGCTCCCAGCATTGGACACTGAAACCATGTCAGATAGGTCGCTTCACACTGGCCTTTT
>VXBB01009081.1:116211-132763 GCA_013399915.1 Illadopsis cleaveri | reverse complement strand
TGGTTGGGCTTTTTTTTTTTTTTTTTTTTTTTTCAAAAACACACAAGGAGTTCCTCAGGCTTAAAATCATGCAGTGGAAGTGCATGTGACAAGGCTGTCAGTATTCAGGAGGAATTGCCAGCAGTGTGTTAATCCCAGCACTCACATAGACCTCCTTGGGTGAGATCTGCTGCCCTTCCAACATGTTCCTTCCAGTTTTATTTCTAAACCACAATCAAAACTCTCCTGTATTTTGTTTGAGATTTGAAACAGCCAGAGGTTCATTGATTTCACATAAAGGGCTTCTGTGCAGGGGATTGTGCATTTGTTAAACTACTTAGAGCTGGTCACCCTTCCTCATCCAAAGCCCCGGGAGGAGCTGGTGGGGTTTCCATTCCAGCCACCCTACAAGGGAAGGGGGGCAATGCTGGTGCTGCTGACTCTGCTGGGGCTTTGAGGTCTCACTGGGGAGCTGGATGATGCTGCTCAAATAGGGAGAGTCAGCCAGACTGGGGAAAAAGTCTTTATCCCTTTAGCCCTGTGGCTGGGGCAGAGGTCTGTACTCCAGATAGATGCCTATGGAAGTGTCCACCTCCTGCCTGTGGCTCCTCAGGCTGTGACTTGTCTGGTATGTTCTGGGCTCAATATCTGATGCTCAAAGTGAACCTGAGGACTCCAGTCCTGTGTTACATCAGTTGTCTCTGTTAAAGTATCTCATATTTTGCAGCCCCTACTTTAAGAGGGGATTAAAATAGTCCAGTACAGCTTCCTAGCTTGCCTGGAAACTGTGTGCTTGGTGAGGTCCCTGTGCCTTCATCTCCCTGCTCCTCTCTTCTCTCTCCCAGGGCAGCTCTTGTTCCCCATTTGGACCCATGTGGCTTTGAAGTAGCACAGCCTTGCTGGGCTGGGGTCAGAAACACCCTCTCTTCTCCACCACCTCTGAGGAGCTGTCAGAAACTTCTTTTAGAGCCTGGCAGTGCCTTGAGTAGGAAGCCAAACTCCGCGTCTGAAAAAATCAGTACAGGATCCTGATTAATTGGTCTGTCTAATGGTGCTTCTATATTTGGGGTTCTGTTCCTTGTGGTTGCACACAAAGGTTTGAAAACATGCACTGGAGAGACCAGCAAAACATAAATCTATCTTATTTCAAATTTGTGATGAGTAAGGCAATCTCATCCCTCAGTGGCCAAGCAAGGATTTTTGAATGCATCATTCTGGCAAAAATTAATACCTTATTATAGCTTCAGGGATAAGTTTGCACCAGCTTACCCCGAGTGACTGAGTTAGCATGCAGGTCTGCAAAAAATATTTGGATTTTAAAAAATAATTTAAAACACTGTGCAGACATCATAGTTCTATTTAAGTGGGACTGTGTTACATGACAGTCTTTCTACCCCAGCCACCTATATTGCAGTAGCAGTAGGGTATGTTTGTTTCAGTATGATTTGCAGATATTTTTTTCTCTTTTTGAACTGTATTCATGCACAAGTTTATGTGGATGGAAGTGGTGGATGAAAATCTCTCATTCTGAGCAGTGTTAGAAATTACCAAATTATAAATTTTAAACGTTATAAACACCTTGGATTTAATGGAAGTTGGAAAACAGTTGAGAACTCAGGCCCTAAGTTCTCAGTCTACCAAAAATGACTCAGGTGGGTAGGAGCATCCAATGAAGGTAACCAGGCTTAGTCCCAAGTGGGACCTGCTCCACTGTCACTTCTACAAAAATCACCAGATGACTTGTGCTGAGTTGAGTTATATCCAGCCTGGAGTCTGTTTTATCCCACTTACTTGTGGACATTTTCCCTGCAATATTTGGCCTCTTCTTCATTAGGCTGCAGAATGAGGCTTAGCCTCCCTGGCCTTTGGTTCTCCTGGTGCAAGAGGGTACCTCCGATCCAAAAATGCATTTTTGACTGTAGGTGCAGGAAATTGTTGGTGATTTGCCTCTGGATTTCTGTGCTCACACAGAGCCTGGCACAGAAGGGATCTCATGGGGGCAGAGAAAACTGGGTCCTGCCACTGAAAGCAGCAGTAATGATAACATGGGAACTGACAAGTCACCATTTCCTCTTCTCCTGAGCTGTTTCCAATTCTTCTGACTAGGAAAAAAGTCATTAATGTGTATCTATGCTGTATGGTTTTGGATCCATCACTTCTCTTTGCCTAAACGCACATTTTATTTCAAGCCAAACCCTGACATGTGTTCCTACTGAATGTGCTTAAACATTTCCCTAATTTTCTCCAAGGTGCCTGTCTATGAGGACTTTAGAACAGGTAAGCTTCCCAGAAAATATTGTAGTCAATGAGTTTTACATCACAGGCTCCCTCTCACCCTCTTTTCCTGTTTTTTTTTTTTCCTTTTGAAGTGGAAACTGTATTCGTTTTCAAGGTAGACGTGCAGTCAGCAAGGATGAAAATGAAGGTAACTGTCAAAAATCCTGCCAGAAGGGATTTCTCCACTTTAATTCCTGCTTATATTATTAAGACAAGTAAATTATCTTTTCATGGAATGTTTCCTTTTTTTCTGGAAACACTACTGATAAATGATGTAATATTCAAGGCCCTTCTCCACAGCTGTTGGAAGCCCAAAATTTCTATTTCCTTCACCACAAGAGGTGCAGATGCCAAGTAAAACTTTAACCTGACTTTCATGATGAAATGTGATGGTATCGCGGAGGGAAATGAGGAATCTACAAATATTATTGTGAAAGTAATGGACTGATTGAGCTCCTGTATTTTTTCCTGGGTATTTTTAGGAGCCTGCTCTTGCTGCTACAGGGATTAGGAAGAAGCCAAGCAGAGTTCTGAAATGGTAGCTGAGAGGGGCTTTCTCTGGCTGTGACCCGAAATACTATTTTAAAACCACCTTGACAGGAACAAGCTATAGCTGCTGTGTCAAAGCAGAAAGCTGCTATTTTTATCCCTGAATTTTTAACCAGTTCTCAGGAACGGCTTGCTTTCCACGCTGCTTTCAGATTGTCACTTTCAAAACTGAGAGGACTTCTTTGGTATCATTTAGGAAGATGGAGTAGCTCAAGCAGAAAAACCTCATCGACTGACAGGATAGTATAGTGCCTTTTTGTGAAAAGAGATCCTTTTTTTTATCCTCCTCTAAGCTGTCCACCGAAACTTGAATAGCAGAGGCCACTTTTGCTCCATATCTAAAATAAATTAGGTCAGTTGTTGACATTTTAGCACAAGTAGCTTATCTTAGGGGTAAGAGCTGCTTAACCCATTGCAAGGGGGAATGAATACTTTTCCCCCCACCCCAACATAAACAGTCCCTGGACTTTCCAAACATTGTTTGGGAAGGTCTCTTGACATCTGACACTGTGCAATTTACTACTCTTGTCAGGTGAGTGGTTTGTCTCTGGTGACCAACCTGGTCCCTGCTGCACTGGTGGGTGGGTGTTCCAATACCTCTGCCCAGCACCCACTGCTGCTCCTTTCCTCCCTCTGTGGCCAGAAGTTCCAGCTGCCCATGAGCCATCTCTGATCTGCTCGAGGGCCTTGTCCTCCTGCTTCAAAGATAAAAGAAAAATTACACTACTTAATCATGTAATTGGTTCGAGCCTTCTTGTTGCACTCTTATGTCTAAATGAGCAACCTTTAAAGGAAAAAATTGCTTTGTAAATTTGTGGCATTTTGAGCTTAGGAGGTTATGGACACAGAGGAATTGATAGGTGTCAGATCACCTAAAAATTCCCATATACTGACCTGAGGAGTCAGCCCATCTCCAGCTGTTCTTTTTCATGCTGAATACACCGATTTCAGCATCCCATCCCTATGTACACAGCTGTGGATTGTCAAAGGGGATCTGGCTGGACAGGGAATTTTAGACCAGGATTCAATCACATAAGGAGTGTGAATTTTGGATAAGGACCCAAGTATCCTGTACCTGGCACTTGGGTAATTTTTACTGCTGCTGCTCTTTGACTCCATTCCTCTGAGCAGTGCTTATTTTAAATGTGAGTATTAAACTTGAGGGGAATACAGAAGGAATAGGTGAATTTTTAGGGTTCAGGGCTAGATAAATTTTATCAGGTTAACTAACAAGAAGAAAAAACACACTTTCTCTGGTATATGCACAAAAGATTTGTGAGTTCCCAAATACCCTGGTGAGATGTGCGAATGAGAAACTTTGACCGCATGAAAATATCTTTTAGAAGTGCTCATTTGTCTGAGGGCTATTTTTCAGTAAGAAAACATCATTTATATGGCTTCAAGGAAGAGGGCACAGGTGGTTATTGTGATGGGCCTCTCTGAAAATATCCAAATCCTACTTGTAGCCCACTGAAAAAAAACCTGCCTGAGCTTAAAAGCTGGCTTGCCAAGGCACTGCAGAACCATGTTCTGACCAGTAACACCCCTGAGTTCCTGTGCCTTGGGAAACAGTGGCCTCCAAAACGCACTGTCCTGTATAAGACGTACTCAGGAGAAGTTAAATGCTGGATTCTCCAGAGCAGTGCCAGAGAAGCTAAACATGAGTGATTCACTGCAGTGAGGGAGCCTGGCTGGAGCTTGGGCTTGGGGGCGGCCGGCATGGCTGCCTGGTGTGACCGCCTGGTGTGACCGTGCTTCCCAAGAAATCCTTACGTATTCTAGGTGGAGGTGCTGATTGCAGTGCATGAAGTCAAGCCATGTTTAGCAAGCCTTTGATGAGAGCACCATCCCTTCTGTCAGATCCTGAAGACATTACCTAACCATCTGTTTTCTGAATTCCTGGGAACTGCCCAGCTCAGGGCTAATGGAACCAACCAGACATATGCACACACCAAAAATGAGTTTTGTGTAACACCTGGGGCCAAGCCCTCAGCTGATATTAATGGGCAGCAGTGACACTAAGCTAATTTATGGCAGCCCTAGATTTGGCCCAGGAATACTATTATTTTTCTATTTAGAGAAGTGCTAGCAGTTTGCAGGAGCTTGTTATTAGGAATGAGCCAACTATTTCAGAGGAAATTACAGAGTAATAATAACCACAGAACCTAAATTAGTTGGGTTTAAGTTATGAGAGCATAAAATAATAATATCTGACACCACTAACCACTATTCTTTTTTGCACTCTTTAAAGCTTCAGCTGTGCTTTGCCAAACCAATTGTTTCCAGGTTCTGTCAAAAATATTGTCCTTGGGCAGAAAGCTTGGATGCTAAGTTTCAGCCCAGAATGATTTTTATGGCGGAGCGACAGAAACCTTGAAAAGGGGATTTATAATGAATACAACCTTAGCTACTGTGGCATGAATGGTGCTGCAATTCTCATTAGCTGAGCTTTTTTTTCCCTCTTTTCTCAGAATTTCGAGGGTGGGGCTGGCCATAGGAAGTAGTCGACTTGTGTGTACACTTCTGTCATGGCAGGAAAGGAACTCGGCAGCTTCGTTTCCCCTTTCATCCCTGAACATCTGTCAGGGTTCAAAGATTCTGAAGCAATAGGATTTCGGGATGGTTTTTCATCTTGTGGCTGTGAGCGTGGGCAGCTGGTGTGACTGTGGTGTGTGAGCTGAAGGGTTTCAGCATCAGGAGTTGACTCTTCTCCTCCTCTTTAATGAGGTTTATTCACTGGGGCACTGTGGAAAGGCTTTGAACCTGAAAAGAAGCCTCAGCAAATAATAAGGAAGGAGAGGAACCAGCAAGTAGAAAATGTGCCAGGTTTGTGTCCTGCTCGGTTTTACTGCTCAAGTCCAGACTTTAGGTTGTGGGAGAAGGTGAGAGGCTCCTCTGTGTATGTTAAACACCAGGTGTGCAGGGTTGGGAAAGGGGAATGGAGAGCTGGCTAGAGGATTTTTCTGTATGTTTGGACTTCTGTTTCCCATGAGCAGAGAGTTCCAGTCATCAGGCTCTTGCAAAAGGGGTTTAGGTGCACCTTCATTTTAAGGTATTTCTTCAGCATGGTGCTACATTCAAGGCAAAAAACCAAACCAAAAAAACCCCTCTAAAACCAGTTTGTTTTAGAAACAGAGATCTTCTGCCTGCACATAGCCCTGAAGCAGCATTGTGACCCTTCTTTGAAATTTCAGTGTAAATATCATCTTAAGTATCCAACTCCCAAACTCTGAGTGGGACCTCAGCTGTGGTGGTGGAAACCACAGGGAAACCAAAAGCCCTAAAATAGGAAGTGATTCCTGTAGCCCACTGGGTCTCCCCAGGATGGTCTCCTGGGGCTGAACAAAAATACATGTGGTGAGTAATGTCATCATCATCCCTGAGCAGAAAACAAACCCAAGTTAAAGGTCTTAGAAGTCTTTCATCTCCACTTTCCCAAGCCACAGATGGCGAAATCTCCACATGGTTGCTCAGATTCCTTTTGAAAGATGAGAACAACTGTCCTCCATGGGAGAGGCAGAATGGGAATGAAGTTGCTCTGTTAACGAAGAAACCATTAATAATAATTGACCCTGCTAGAAGCTGTTCTTGTGATGCCTTCTCTTGGTGTCTTTGATAGAGAGGGCAAAGATTTTGATGAACCTACAAGGTCTCTCCTGTCTGTCTTTGAAGCTGTTGAAATTCACTCAAGATAAGGAAAGAGGGTTCTTCCAAAATGAATATCCCAGTTGGCAGCTTCATTGGGCATGGGCTTTGCAGCAGGTGGTGTGAAATGCTTTATATGGTTGCTGGCACAGTGGCTCTCAGGAGCCATCTTTTTTTCTGCATTTCTTTTTTTTTAAAAAGATTGAATTTATTAAATATAAATACACACACATATGTATATATGGATGTGGAGGTGGATTATGTTTGAAGATGGTGAGTTGAGTGTCATCACCCATCCCTGGGTACCTAAATTCATTAGAAATGCACAGGAGACCGAGGCTGGGATGTGCTCTGGCAGCCCACTGGAGGTTGTGCATACTCTGCTGCTATCTGGCTAACATGGAATCCTTCTTCCCTGCCTTGGCAGTCCAACCAGGAAGCGTTCCTTGCCTCTCTTTTGTGAGTGGCTGGGATATCACTTCATCCAATTACGTGAAAATGCTTGCAAATATCACCTCTCTGCTATAGTGAAGCATCTCCCACTACAACACTACTGTGCTCAGTTCAGGAACTGTGATTTTTTTTTCTGTTTTTTTAGGATTTTTTTTTCAGCTGGAAATAATAATTTAACAGTTTTCAGCAATTTTCTGTCTTCAGGGCCTGACCTGCCATTTGGGGAGTTTAAATGTCTGGTTGATTCTTCCTAAGGGTAGATTAAGAGCAAACACCTGCCAGCCCAAAGGTACATGCACTTTGTCTGGCCTCTTCTTTGGGATCTCCTTTTCATCTGCTCCATGTTTGTGTAATCCAAAGCAAGGGCTGCACCAAGCCAATGCAGGGCAAGGGGAAGGGAATAAACAGTCATGTTTGTTTTCCATCCTCTTGCTGTCAGATACAAAGGACAACTTCAAAGCAATACATAACAAAGTTGGGTGATACACCAACCATAATTAAAACACCCCTGCAGGAAGTCATGTCCCTGAAACAACAACTGCTTCAGAAAGCAATAACAGTTTTGTGCCAAAGGCATGTGAAAGAAACTACTGTGTCTGGGCTGGGACTCAAAAAAAAAAAATTAGCCCTTGCTTTAATCCATCCCTATCCAGGACAATTGAATTTAATTCTGAGACTGCATTGGTTACAGTGGGGCCAAATTAAAGCACAGACTGGCACAGTGTCAGTGAGCCATCTCTGAGCAGAGAGACTTGTGTGAGGGAGCAGAGAGGTTGGAGGTGATCTCTGTGGGAGAGCTGTGCTTGGGCAGAGCTCAGCCTCTCCAGCTCCCTCACGCTTTGTGGCTTTATGAAATTTTGTATTGCTCACTGCCTTGCAGCTGGTCCTGCCCTGAGGGAATTAAAGCTGGGCATGGCACTACTGAGTGCTGTACCCACCTCTGGGATCTCCAGCACAGGAAGGACAGGGACCTGTTGGAGCCAAGCCCATAGGAGGGACAGCAAGTTGATTGTGGGATGGAGCACCCCTGCTCTGAAGGAAGGCTGGGAGAATTGGGATTGTTCAGCCTGGAAAAGATAAGGCTTTGGATGACCTATTTATGGCCTTGCAGTACCTGAAGCAGCCAACAAGAAAGATCTCTGTCTTTTTTTTGACTTTTGACAAAAGAGACTTTTGACAAGGGCCTGGAGTGACAGAACAAGATGGGGAACAGCTTCAAACTGGAAGAGAGTATGTTTAGATTAGATATTAGGAATTCTTTATGATGAATGTGCTGAGGCCCTGGCAGAGGTTGCTCAGAGAAGCTGTGGTTGCCCCGTCCCTGGAAGTGTTCAAGGCCAGGCTGGATGGAGCTCTGAGCCACCTGGGATAGTGGAAGGTGTCCCTGCCCATGGCAGGGGTTGGAACCAGGTGTTCTCTAAGGTCCGAATCATTCTGTAATTTTGTGACATGCAGGAAGAACCTGGGGTCACAGAAGGGTGGTGTCACCCTGCCACAGAGAATGGTGAGATGCCCTTATGGTGCTGCTCAGTGTCTGTGTTGTAATTCAGTGACATCCAGGTGGAACTGGTGACAAGTTGCCCACACTCAGTGTCGTACCGGTGATGACTTGTGCAGTGGCACAGGCATCCCCGTCTGTACCAACACTGGTCACTTTAGCACCGTACTGATCTATTTGTGCCTTTGTTACAAACAAGGCCCAGAATCCACTAAAGCCAACAAAAAGACACTACTTGGCTCTGGGTCGTGCTTTGGTGCTTTTCTCATCACTAGAAGAAATGCTCCCTCTGTAGTTATTGTGTGGGATTTGTTTAATAATAATTAATGTTGTTGTGGAATTTTTAAGTATTAAATATCTGTGGTGCTGCTTTATGGCCTGTGTGGCTGTCGTCCTCTGTGATGCTATAAATGTCAGTGCTTTCCTCAGTGCTTTCTGCTTTTTTTCCTTTTCCTTTATGGTCAGGGTTGGAAAGGATAAATGCTGCTGAATGATTATGAAGTTGACTTTGGAAGACTTTATTTTAAAAGTCAAGTTACACTCCTTTATTTAGAGAGTAGTAATTCTAAAGTGGAAGCAAATTGTTGAATAGATTTACCTGTAGGAAAAGGGGAAAAGCAGCTGCTGCTTTCTATTTTATAAAAGTAGCTCAAAATATAGATGGTTAAAAAAAACCCTAAAACCCAAACCAAAAGCCCCCAAAAACTCTCAGTGCAGGTCATTTTGAAGAATGCAGTTATTCAGAGCTTGAGTAGTAAGCCCCAACAATGAATTTAAGTTACAGACAAAACCCATGTTTTATCAATCAACCACTACTTTCAAATTTGACAACTTTTGTAAGCAGGAAAATGTCAGTTACAGAAGATATTTGAACCTGTGGAAATAACCCATGGAAACACAAAATGTCTGTTCACACATCAAAATGATCCAGACTCGAAGGAAGTTAAAAACCAGAATGCACTAAGGAATTATCTGATGGAAAAATGGAAACTTTGTTATGAATATTCAAGAAATATTGGCTAATTAATTTCTTTGGTGAGTTTATAAGGTTATTTAGGATTGGAGAAAATGAGGTAACTTCCGTATTTTTCCCGATGTGTAACAGCTATGGAAACACTTTGAAATGAGTGTCTCATCATTATGAATTCATTTGGTTGTCCTTTTAATAACAATGATCGTACTCAGGCATTTTATATGGATCTTACATCCCATCTCCTTCAGGTGCTGCTTGGTCACTTCACTGAGCACTTGTCAGCTGGGTCTTATTAAATTCCCATTAAGGAAGGAAGACCTAAATACCCAGTAAAGAAGCTGAAAGGGGAAAAATTTAAAAAACACGTAGGCTCAGGCCTGGAAAATTAGTTTGTGCAGAGCAGAAAATGTTCTATTTAAGCAAACAAAACACTGAAATTGACTGTTTTACATCCATTGCCACGATAAAAAAAAAATTGTCAGGAACCTTGTTCTACTTAGCAAAATTAAATCAATGCTCACTTTCTGCAGCAAGATGTGTTCTTTGGTGATGTGTTTTGTTAAATGCAGCCGATGTAGCTGGAAAAAATAGACACAAACTTCTTACGAGCTCCTCGGGTCTGAATTGAGTGGTTTAATGTAATGAGTTTTAGAGAGCCTCTTAAACCAAAGGCCAGTGTTTCCTAGGGCCAAGTAGGACCATCTACACGGAGATTTGATAACAAGTAGCAAGTTTGCTTGGACTTGAGTTCCAATGTCCCTTCACATTACCTTTCATATACAAGTTCAGGTGAACAAATTAGGATGATTTTATATCTGCACAAATGCCTGTGTTGAGTTTTGACGCTGTTTTACTGGTCTGATGAAATGAAACAATCTCCCTTTAAAACTCCAGGCATATGAATGCTAAATTAGAGCCCAAAATTATATGGGCAGAGAAATGTGTTTCCAACAGTGAGGAACACAGCTTGTTTCATAGATACATTAATAAGCAACACTTTACTTTTTTTCTCGTGAAATATTTAACATGATCATTAAAGACTAAACATTTTTAGTGTAACCTGGAATACTTTCAGTGCGGGGTTAAAATGGGAAGGTTTTCAGTTAAAACCATTTGTGCTGTAAAAAATTCCTTTTTGCATTTTCTGTGAAAGGTTTCATTTAGTTAAACCAGACATTTTCTGTCTAAACCTAGAAATATTTGATAGCCTAATTAGGATTATTCAGTTTATGGAGGTAATAACCTAGATGGGCTAAGGAACCTCATGTTGCATGGGGGCCAAGCATCACTGTTTACCCAAATCCAGCAGTCTTGCCTTATCTTTTTTTTTGCCTCAAATTCCCGTCCTGCCAAGGGAGCAGTATTACAAAGCCAAAATCCTTGGAAAGCCCCAACAGCCCAATGCTGCATGAGTAAGTGAGCATTAAACAATTAAAATACCATGTTGTTAACACTAAATACCATTTCTCAATGAAATTAAGACATTCCTGGAGTTCAAACCTGACTGCCCAAGACATTCTTTCCTTCACGCAGAACTGGGTGTTGCCTGGGGCATGTGCAGTGCCCCTCCAGCAGCATGGGGCCAGTGTGGCTTTGGGTAGATGCTGCCAGGGGTGTAACACAGTGGGCATCAGTGCTGTGCCCACCCTATGCTTGGGCTGTTGGAGATGGGGAGCTCCCAAAGGCTCCATATAGGGTATTCCTACTGCTCCCCAGAGAGCCTAGTGGAGCTCCTGGGAGAGGAGCAGCAGCCCAGCCCTGTGCTCTGTGTCAGCCTTGCTGGGAAGGTGGGCACCGGGCCACCTTCAGCCTCTGGGTTACGTGGGAGGTAACTGAGAAATTATCCAGAGAGCCTTGGGACAGCTGATGCCAGGGCAGCACTGCTACTCTGGGACCTCTTCTCAAGCCCATGTGCTGTGCTCCAGGGGTGCACCATCTCCATGCCTGTGGTCCCAGCACTGTGAGGACCACCTTGCTGTGATCCTGGGTGTTCCAGGAGGAAGGGAATGCCCAGAGCCACTTGCTGGGACACTCAGTCACATGACAAAGCCCTCCTATGGAGCAAACCAGGAGCTGGACAGGACCTGATTTGTGGGGTTTGCAGAACTAACCCCTTCAGTTCATGAAATATTCCTGGTCCTTCCTGCTGTCCATGGTGGCATTAACCACACCTCACTGTCTCTGAGATGGATTCACTGGGAGGCTGTAGCTCCCCAGGGAAGAGCTTTTTTGTGATCCCAAAGCACCAGCTCAAATAGTTGTCTTAAAATGAATTCCAAGCAAGTGGCCTGACATCACTGGGTAGGATTACTGACACCTGTTTAGTAAACAGCAAAATTACATCACATCTTTTCAGCACCAGGTTGTTAAAAGAGAGCTGGAGAGCAGATGTAGCCTCCAGAATGAATAGGAGAATTCATTAGGCTTCAAGGCCTTTAAACTCATCAGGGTTAAACAGTGATTTACCTCACACCGTAACTGTTAGCAAGTGATTTAGTGACAAGGGATTGACAAGGTACATTTCCCTGGAGGGCACAGTAAATAATTTTTTCATCCCAAAGTGTTTTTGCAGAAATGTTTATGTATTTGAGTATTCAAAGTTAATTAACTTCCAGTAGTTTGACAGAAGGCACTTTTTTTTCTCAGTGACCAACAAAACCTTGTGTGAGTTCATCTCTTTTTACAGTAGTGTTTGGTGAACTTTTCCTGTATGATCTAATCTCACAGTGGAAAACCAAACAAGAAGGTGTTGGTAAGCAGGAATGAGTTCACCAGCCTGCTCAGCTGGTGTTATGGGTGAAGACAATGCTCTCACATTCTGGAAACAGCACTTTTCCTTGGCCTAGGAAACCACCATGCTCATATGGATAAACCTGTGCCATGGGTGTCCTTAGGCAGACCATCAATATGATCTTAGCTGACTTTCAGACCCACTGTTTCTATTGTAAGTGGAAAAATGATGCTTTCAGCTGTTCTGGTTGTCTCACAGTATCTTTCCATTAGAGTTTGAAGCTATGCCTTGCCACCCCTTAGAGTTCTCTGGGAGTTTTTTGGCTTGTTTCAGTGGGGATTTGTTCAAGTATGAGTGATAAGGAGAACCAACCATCAGACAAGAGGCACATTCCTCCAGACATTTTCCAAACAGCTCAAGGCAGTAGGATTTTGGTGTTCTGGGTAGTGCAAGCAAAGAGCCCAGCTCATAAAAAAGAGAAAAAAATAAATTCAAGGTTTTAGTGATCAAAACTTAGATTTGCATCAGGCAGTATGTCATTAGAGATGAACATGCTAATGTGGGGTTTTTCCATTACTAGTGAGCTGATTCAAAATGAAATATTTTGCTTTAAGGTGTTTTTCCATGATTTTTAGAGTTAACAAAGCGGAAATTTTCATGGAGAAATTTTTGGAGCTTTTCTCACTCCAAAATTTCTCCCAGTGGAACATTTCCAGCAAGCTCTAGCTATTAATATATGTTAAAGCTAATGGCAGGTTGAAGGGTATTTTAAACAGTCATGTCAAGTTTTCAATGCTTAATTAAACTCCCTTTACTCTGTGCCCATTAAATTCAAATAATGCCACTCCAGCACTGATCTAAGGCTTTTAAATGGCAAAGGGTTTGGCCTGCAGCTTGATTTGTGATTTGCAGTGACTTTCCATGCAGCTTTCCCTTTCAGAGCTGTTTCAAACTTCAGAATTCAAATGTTTTGCCTTTTCCATTTTTCTACCTGTCCATGCTCCTGGCTAATATGTTAAGTTCTTTTAGGAAAAAGACACAAATTCTCCTTCGTTTCTGTTACTTATGGCACTGATTGAAGTTTGTTAACTTTTCTGCCAGGGTGTAAGCTATGCTGATTTTTGCTAGGACGTTGGCATTGGAGCCCTTCCCATTCCTGGTGAAGGATTTGAGTCTCTGAGTTACAATAGCAAGGAACTGGAAGGTGGTAGGGGCTCAGGAAAGGGTCTCTTGTACATGGCTGGAGTTTTAGCAGTGGTAAAAGCCTTTCTGAAAATAGTTGCCTTAAAACCTTGTGTGGATTCCATATTAGAACAACAGTCTCCCACGGCAGGTCTAAAGCTGTTGAATGGCTTAAACAAAACACAAGGAAAGTCTGATCTTGTTTAACCAATTTTAAAGTATCTTGTTCTCTCTAGGACTGGTTGTTGAACTGAATCAATAATTTTCTTGTATTATGTGAATGTCTTATTTTTTTCTGAGTTTTATGTGCAAGTTCAGTGTTGGGGGTGGTGATTTTTTGGTGTCTTCATGGGCAAAGAATTTGAGTGTTGGTTGTTTTGTGCACATGCAGTAAGTTACCCATTCTGACCTGACCACTCCATCCTATTGTCCCAATCTCATTTGGGATCTCCACATTTCCTGCCTTTGTAATTGTTATCAGGCTCAGCTGCTGCTGTTTCAGCCCACTCTGCCCAGGAGTGGAGGTGTAAGGGTTGTGCTGGAGGACATGGATTTCACAGGAGCATTAGCTCTCCTGCAATATCTGTGCAGCAGGAATTTCCCTCTGTGAAATTCATCACCAACGACTCATTTCCACGGAAAGTTGCACTTCCAAGGGCCAGCCCCTGAACGTACTGAGATACTGAAATCACTTTGTAGTGACTAAGCTCCTTTGAAAGCAAGATTTAGACCTTTTAAGCTGTGTAAGTGTTTCTGCAAATCACATGTTGGTTCATGAAGTAATGGGTGCTGATGCTTTCTTTGGCAGTCACGCTGATGGTCGTGTTCAGAAAGCTTCAGCCCGGTGTTTTCCAGTGCTCGCTAATATTTCGGGTCAACAGTCACGTCTGTCAAGCCTATCCTACAGCACTTGCAAGCCTGAGATACTTTCTACAATGTTAATGAGGATGGGAGAGGACTTTTCCTGTCCTGGGAACAGGCTTAGCATAATAGTTTTCTTGTGTCTGTGTAAGATTTGTTCTGCCCACAGGGCGGAAAGGAAAAGCCCTCTGTAAAAATAGTGATTTTGCTGCTCTCTCCACACACATCCCAGTGTCAAATGACTTCTCTCCAGGTGAAAGTTCCTGGTGAAAGAAGAAAGCAAGAGAAGCACTGAGGTAATTTAGAGATAGTGAGGGAGGCATTCCTCCTTCCATGAGGAATTCCTCCCCCTGCCAACCTGTCCAAATCCCTGCTGAAATACGGTGTATCATGTTTTAATCCCCAAAGGCTTCCTGCACTGTGTTATTTGTGTAGGCTGCATTTTTTCCCCACCCACAAGAAGGAGGCAAGAAAACACAGGCTCCAGCTCTTACACAGTTTGGCTTTTCCCAGGGGTTTGGAGATTTTGATGGGAGAAGCTTCCTGCTCAGTTGACTGCCCCTTATCTGCAGGCCAAGCACTTGGGTGGCAGAAGGAACTGGCAAGTGAATTCAAATCCCAGTGCTACCCAGAGTGGATGCTCCTGCTCAGCTGCCTTCTGAGGATTATTTAATGGCTTGTTTCCCAAGTGTCCAACCAGGCAGGTACTGATAAGTACCTGTCCCATGATAACTGGCCTGATTTGTTTTCCAAGGTACACAAGCCCCAGAGTGAGGACTTTTGAAAGCCTCTGAGGGGTTTTGCAACATGAGCTGATTTTTAGCAAGATTTGTGCTCCTCTAAAGAGCACCTGTGAAGATAACCAGAGATGACAAAGTGAGTGAGTGCAAATATTCTTTCCAGTCCTGGACAGCTGTTCCAGTTGTGCATCTGAGCCTTGATTCATGAATGTCCATGGAATTCCCACCCAAACCCCTTCCCTGTGGTACTGTGAGGCTGCTTCCTACGTTGGCCGGCCTGGAATTAGTAACTAATAATGAATAGCCAAAGTGAGCTGTCACTATTATCCCATAAGGTGTAATAGGTGAAATAGCTGATAAACTTGTGAATAAAATAGGATTTCTTTTCTTACTTTTTCTAAGGTGGGTTAAAAAAATAAGAGGAATGAAACATCTAAAATACTTCATTTTACCTTTCTCTTTACTCACATTTTTGTCAAATATTTGAACCACATATAGATTCTAGCTGGTGTTTTGAATATTCTCTTAAATAAAAGGGGAAAAATCACGTCTGTTTTAAGCAAGTTGTTTCCTTTAATTGCTTGCTTTTAAAAAGTGTACAAATTTATATTTGGAGAAATAATAGGTTAAAAAGGGCAGAATTAACCTGATTTTAAAGGAAAAAAAAAATAACCAAGTCTCTTAAATATACAATTGATATTCTTTGTTTAGGAAATTTTGTTTAGATATATTTATGCCTTAAAGGTACAAATTTTATTTCTTTCTCTTTCATAATAACACAGTTACAATATACTTGAAGTTATGTAGGATGGCAACCAGTTCATATCCCTGGAAGTTAAAATCCTGTTACTGAAAAACTTAAGATTAAATTTACTCTTCATAGACATGGTTTTGGAAACCTGGGCCATAACTGCAGTGCAGCCAGGCTGTCACCTCCCTCTGCAGGACTTGGTGGCCCTGGCTTAGGCCATATCCACAGTTTTTCTGTATCCGTAAAGGCACAGTCTGGTGCCTGGGTGACTTTATTGTAACCAGGGTCATTGTCATTACAGGATTTAATGGTGGTATTCACCTCACATGCAATTTCCAGTTCAGCTGCAGGCAGCAGTAGCAGGATTGAACAAAGGCCAAGTAAGCCTGCAGATCACACAAGCTAAAAGATGCTGGGCTTGAGATGTAGTCATGCTTGTAAATGAGAAAAGAAAGAAAAAAAAGCCTAAAGAAACACCAAGCATAGATTATTTGCTGTTTCTGGAGCAATATGGCAATGGAGCACCATGAATACCTGGAGTATTTACCACACTGTCTGCGTCCATCAGGACCGGGCCTGTATGTTTGACTCTGGGGCTCTGCATCCGCTCTGCCCTCCCTTCAGTGATCAGTCTGTGACAGAACCTGGTTTAATACAGCAGGGTTTGATTGTGCTTATTTTTATAAAGCAAAAATTCTGCCATAAACAGGTTTCAATCCTTGCTGGTTCCAGCCACAGTCGAGCATTTGCTCAGCAATTGGCTCTGCTGCCTCTCAGCTCATTTTGTCCAGCACTGGTGAGGTTCAGCACTTGCCTGGGTTATACCAGGTCAGCTTTGCATTTCTTTCTTTTTCTTTCTTTCTCTCTTTCCCTCTCTCCTTTTTTTTTTTTTTTTTTTTTTTTTTATTAGAAA
>VXBB01009081.1:104301-116197 GCA_013399915.1 Illadopsis cleaveri | reverse complement strand
TTTTTTCTCTCTTTCCCCCCCTCCTTTTTTTTTTTTTTTTTTTTTTTTTTAATCAGAAAGATTTTTATTGGTGCTCTGGAAAAATAAACACGACACACCGCTGTGAGTTTTGTAAGCGAACCAATAAAAAATGAAATTCACTGATGGATTCTTTAATAGCAGCAAGTGAGCCCAGGTTCCAAATGGATTTTATATTGTGTCATTATGTATAAACAACCTGCAATGTGATAGCCCTGGGCTGGGGGGACTGTGCCGAGGACAGGATGCCCTTGCAGGCCTCTTGTTCCCTGTCCCAAGGGGTTCAGGTGTGTTTTGGGGTTAAATACACTGAGGAAGGGGAGCTGCTGGGCCCAGGTGCCCTAAGCCTGCCTCAAGGCTTAGCAGCCATCCCATTTGGTGTCGCCTTCAACAGTTGCTTTCCAGTCGCCCTGCTCGTGTCTGCTCCAGGTATTGCTTTTAGAGCCTCAGCAATTTTTATAAAAGCAGTTTTGAACACTTTCATTTAATGAAACAGTCCCAGAGAAAACATTCAAAGCAAGGCTTTCAATTCCACTTAGGAACCTCCAGGCAGGCTAAGGTGCCAGCTTGGACTCCTGAAAGCATCATAGTTTTTTCTATTCCCCATCATTTCTTTGAGGCCATTCCCAGAGCCCAGTGAAGATGAGGGACAGGCCCAGTCTGACTTCAGGGGGAAAATCCTTGGGACCAATGCAGAGCAACACCATCACTTTGTACTGGGCCTTGTCTTTGGCCAGAAGGAGCCCACAGGGAGCTGGTGTGCCTGGGGGCCCTCCTGCTTTCCCTGTGTTGGAAAAGGCCCTTCTCCCTCCTAGCAGGCACCACGACATGGAGCACAACAGTAAGTTCCTGAACATGTGTTGTCTGGCTCCAAAACAGAGAGATTTTTGTAGCCTTTAAAAACCAGTGTAAGATCTTGCTCCACAAAGTGCAGTGGAAGCTGCAGAAAGTGCTGGCTGGCTGTTGGCAGGGCTGGTTTATAGGAAAATAACCAGGGTAAGTGCAGCTGTGAGTCCGTCTGTCAGTCCTGTGGTCCGAGGCTTGGCAGCATTGCCCTGAAGTGCAGTGTCAGGACTTGTGTCTGTTCCTTGTATTGGGTTTTCTTCCCCTACGTGTCTTGTGCTGAAAAGTGCTGACAGGGAGCTGAGGAGGCCTGGAGAAGGGCTGCCCATCCTCTCCAGCACACCTGGGGAGCAGGTGGGAAGGGGAGAGGGATGGGTAAAGGGCAGCATACTGAGAGTGGCTGTGTCAGGTGGAGGAAAAGAGCTGTGAGAGAGAAGGGAGGCTCATCTCCCCCAGAGCACACTCTGCCAGCAAGAGCAGAGGGCCCTTGATTCCACAGCCCTGATCTGCCCCAAGTTTTGTTGTTATCTGAACCGCATTTTGCTCAGGCTTGGTCTGAAAAAAATCCACAGAACAGCTGTGGGGCTGTGAAAATTAGTTTCATCTGTTTGGCTTTTAAAAATGAATTTGCATCAATCTTTCCGTGGCTCCCTCTCACCCACACCCTCTTCTCTTGTCTCAGCTGTTCTTTCAGAGAGGTGAAGCAGAGTTGGTCCAGGGAACATCTCTATGCTGCTCTTTTTCTGTCTCCTGTGTCACACCCAGAAAATGCCAGATGCTTTCCTGAGGTAGTTGAGGTGAAAGCTGTGCACAGGCTCTGACAGAGTGGAGACTCTCCTTCCTGGTGAGATGTCAGCTGGTTTTGGTCCTTTTCAGTTTTCCCTCTGCAGAGAGGAAAGCAGGGAATTTGTTGAAGACTTGCTGATGCTGCAAGCGAGAGGAGATGGAGGTAGATGGTGCTACATTTTCTGTCTTCCTTGTCAGCAAAGGGATCTAAACAATGCCCAGTGGAATTTGTCAGGTCTGCTCCTCAGGAGATGTTTTTGGGATCCTTTGTGCCCTGATGGGGTGACGTGTGAGCTCTGGTGTGTTTCACTCCTTCCTCTGCAGCACCCTGGGGCTGTCCAGTATATTTCCAAAGGAAAGTTCCTGCTGCTTTGAGTTATTTCACAGCAGTTATTTACCTTTTATTTTAACAGCGTATTTCTCTTCATGCCCTTACCCCAGAGAGAGCAGAGTTCTTCTCTCAGGTTCCTGTTAAAGCTGGCTGTGTGTGCATGTGTGTTTACATGTGTGTTTTGCATAAATAATCCCAGCCTGGAGAAGTTCTGCTGGCTTCAGGCAAAGCCATGTTTTTGCTCATGGCATTATTGAAATTCATCTCCTGTGGACTGTAATTCCTAGGGAGGGAAAAGAAAAATAGTATCAGGTGTTCTTTTTTTTTTTTTTTTCTCTTGTTAGAAGACTATTTAATCTTTGTTGTAGGGTGAGAAGGTGAAGCACCAGACCTCAAAGTAGGCTGCAATAGGATCCTGGCAAACTTCCCACATTATAAACTCTGTCCATAGGCAACACTCATTTTGTGCCAAGTTTGCTTAGCTAAAAATGACTGAGCCTGAGTTTCAAAAGTGGATATTTGGCAACAACTAGCGCTGTATTATTTTTGTCCTAGCAAGGAAAGAATCAGATTGTGAATGACAAGGGAAAAAGTGTTATAAAGAGGTTTTCTGTGCCCTGATGAGATATGTAAGGTGACAGGCTGGTACTGCTATCACAGGGCAGTAAGAGTAGCAAGCTCTCATTCTTTATGCCACGCTCATCTATGCCTTGCTCTCTAGGATCAGTTGAAGTCCGTGGAACTGTGCCAATTTTCCTTGGCTTATCTGTCTTCCTATCTTGTTTCTCAATTAGAGGAAGTAAATGATCCTTTTGTTTTCATCTCTGCTTTCTTTGGGAAATGTTAAAGAAAGGTTCGGATTGCAGTGGAGCTGCATCATCACAGGGAGCCAGATGGTGGATGGGGAACCTGGAGGCAATTCAGGGGCCGGGAGCTGATGCCTGGCTGGATGTGCACTGGGATTTCTTGCCTGCCCACTTCACTGCAGAGCTCCATCTTTGCAGGCCTCCCCTGAGCCAGAGCTCTGGAAGTAGAGGAGTCAGGTTCAATTCCCTTGCTCTCCCCTCAACAGCACCTGTCTGTGATGTCCAGTAGACTCAAAGAATTGTGATCTAATTAATTATATGTTATCTCTAGTCTGTCTTCAGAAGTGTTTTTGTTTATTTAGTAAAATAAATGAAAAAGAGGAATAAGTAAATAGTAGGTTCTGGCCATCACCCTTGGGTTATGCCGTCTTCTAAAGCATTCAGTACAAGCCTCTATCAGAGAACCTTTTGCCAGGCTTCCCTGAAGTGATAGGTGAGTTCAGGAAAGGAATGGAGAAGCAGGATAAATTAGCTCCAAGTTTCCATGGTGAGATTGCTCCCAGTACCAGAACCAGGCAGTTTGAAAGGAACTGATGTGCCCCATCACTGCTCACATTGCTGAACAAGGCACTTCCAGTTGTGGTTTCTCCTTATTTCTAATCATAAATGACCTTCCCAGGGTGCCAGCATATACTGGTGGATGCTGGGAGCTTTCCTACTGCCTTGAGTGGGAGTGTACTCTCAATGTATGGAGAGGGATATGAAGGCCAAGACTTTCCATGCCTGGAGATGTGGGGTACTTTATTTTAAGGCACCAAAAATCCAGCTCTTTAAAGAGGCACAACCTGGGGGAGGGAAGGCAGTTGTTCAAGTTTTGTTAAAACCTCATCCTGCTGTAGGGTCTCAAGTCTGGCATTCAAAATCATTAGCACTCTTTAAATTTGGCCTAAAAATCCCTATGAAAAGTTACAGCACGTGCTGAGTAACTACTTTTCACAATGTAATAACTTGGCCCTTTCAAAGAGTAGGTTTTAGAAGCACATATTACTGACTAAAGGCTTGCCAAATTTCTTTTTTCCTTTCCAAACTCCACGTAATGATTCATGGGGACCTATCGATTTTGTTTCTAATAAGGTGCTGTTCTCGGGTACGTGAAACTGAGGGGAAACAGAACGACGTTTTGAAGAAATATGTTTTGTCTAGGAGCTGAGGCATCCAAAAAAACACAAGAAAAGCATTTTGAGATTAAAAAACCCCATGTGGTGTTATGTTAAAAATGGAATTTTAATATGAATTTAGCATTTGCAGAAGTTTAGGGCTGATTGCACTGAGGTCTAATGTGCTCTAAACGAAAGTAGATGAACCAACTATTCGCTAATGTGTGTGTACACAGCACACTCATCTGACACTAACAGAGGGCTGGGCCCACTGATGGGACTCAGGGAGTTCTCAGCCAGTAAGTTAATTCATGGTTTATTCATTAGTAAGAAGTTATTCATTAATAAAATCACTGCACCTTCTGGTAGAGCCAAGGACCCGCCCACTCGGAATGAGGATGGCAGCATAGCTTCTTGGTGCCAGCTCCTGGCAGCACTTACCTGGTGGGATGTTTCTTGGAGCCATCAAGTGTTGGAGCGTTGCATCCATATGGATCAGACTTGTCTGCTCACCCAGGCTGGGTTTGGTGCTCAAAAAGAGAGTCCAAGAACACAGCAGGACCAAAACTCAGGGAAAGACAAAGTTCAAAAGTCCCTTCTAGCTTCTGTGTGAACCAGCTGTGGCAAAGAAAAACTTTCCTCTGTCCCAGAGCCTTTTCTCATCCTCTGAAAGTGATTACTTGATGCAACAGCTCAGCTCATTATCTCTTCCTCATTCCTTGCAAGGTTCTGGTAACAAAACCTGACCAAAAGCTGTGCAGCTCCCTCCTCTCTGCAGTCTGCAAATGGCCAAGTCTACCTTTCTAACCATATTTTTTTTTTGTGAAGTCTGTGACCAGCCAGGCAGTTTACTTCAGGGTATGATCAGATTCCAAGCCACAGTGTGAAAATGTCAAAGGTCCCTGGAAAATATGTAATTACATTTTGGATTTGGAGGAAACAATTAATGAAATGGAATTTCTTGGCCCTTCGCTCAGCCGGATGATATGTAGTGGCTTGCCTGTGAGCAGAAGTCTGAGTACACTTACGGCGCAGAAGAGTTTTTATCATTTAAAAACTTAATTATATAGGCTGTAATTAAACTATATACAAAATGTCTGGTTCTTTGAAGTATATTAATTTTGGGGAAGTTCTCAAGCACCCAGTAGCTGCAGAACAATCATGAAAGAAGACAAAGCTTGAATAATGATGACAGTTGCAAGCCACAAATAATAGGAACAACCTTTCCAAAACAAAGGGTTTCACATTTTCCAAAAGCATGAGCGTTATTATTTGTGTGTATTTGCAATTTGTACATGCCTTGGAGGGACTAACCTCAACTATAGTGCTCGAAATAATTGTGGGATGACATAAATGGGCACTTCTCTATTGAGGCAATCGCTTTTCTTGCAGCACGCCAATTTTTGTTTACTTTTTAAACAACAAAAAAAATTCTGTCTAAATCTGCAATAATTAGGACATGATATGGAGCATAAATTAATTTGTTGGGGTTTTTTTTAAAGGAGGATTGGTTTTCAGAAGATGTTTCATGTATGTGTGGATGGTTGAGGGGCTCAGGAGGGGCTGCCTGTTGCTGTTTCTCTACACGGTGCCTAGCAAGAGTGATGTTCCTGTAAGTGAAACAAATATCTCTAGTGAATTTAGCATTGGAAACAAAAATACCTTCTCAGTTGTGTCAGCCTTTACTGTGTGGTCTGTATTTTAATAATGAGTTCCCCCACAACGCTTTCATGCCTAGGTCTATCTGCAGTTGGAGATGAAGGTTTTTATTTCTTCATTTAAAGGGCTGCTGTGAGCTTTAAAATAAACACAACTAACTGTCCCTAGGAATTTTAACTATTTCATGTTCTCTTGGCTTGTGCCTGTGGCCCATCTGGTGGGTCACCACACCTGGCCAGAGTCAGGATTTCAGGGTCTGTTTTCTCTCTCACCTGCTGCCCTCAGGTGCTCAGCACCCACCCAAGCACCTCTCCCTTTTTCAGGCTGACTGACACCTGAGCTTTGCAGTCCCACAAATCTGATCACAGAATAAATGAGATGTGTTTTTCCTGTGCTGCTTCAGGCAAAATCCTCAAGCTTAACTTGTGTGGCAAACAAAGATAGTTTGCAGACTCTTGCATGGCTCCCCCGTGTGAGGAGGCTTTCCAAGTATGCCAAGGATCCTTCCAGGGATTCAGTTCCTATCATTGACCCTCATTGTGGAGCCTCCTCTTTTCTTCAGAAAGGTTGACTCAGAATAACTTGTTTTTATTTGTCTTCCTCAGAAACTACAGGATAAGTTTGGTTGAACTGTGGCTTTATGAATATTTCCCACTGTAAAAGATGTTTAGTCCAATGGGAGTCTCCTTAAAACTGAAGCAAGGTGTGGAGTGGGGAATCATTCCCCTTCCCCTCTGTCTGTGGAAACCACTGCTCTCCTGCTTGCTCACAGCAACAGGAAAGTTAATGGACTGGCTTTCTCAGCCACGTTTCCTAAAGGCAAATTATAGCCTGGGAAATTGGCTGTCAAGCCAATAAAATCATGTGGTTGCATTTCACCTTTTTTCATTTACCAGGCTTAGAAACAGAGATAAACCCAGAGAAATGGAAAACTCTGCCTTTTAGAAACAGCCATTTATGTCTTGTTTTTTTTCTATCTTCCTTTCCTTTCTAAGGGAGTTTTCTGGGGCCTGCCTTGATGTAGGAAAGGCAAAATCCTACCCAAGACTTTGACTTTAAACTGGAAGGGGGAGATGTTGAGAATGCTTATGGTATCTCAGGTCATTGCCTTAATCTGCCCACTTCCAAAGTGGTGGAATGTTCTCAAAGCAGCCACTTAAATGATCTCTTCATCCAGCAGTGCCCTTTAGACATAGTTCCATGCATTTCAAACCTATGCATGTTACCCTTAATGCAGGACCATGCTGGACGTTCATTGTACATGGAGTCACATCGGGGCAGCTGTCTGCATGTGATCCGAGTAGGAATGCACTTTGTTCCTAGTTACAGACAACGAGCAATTAATGCCCTCAAATGGAATGAAAAGGAGGGGCTATTTGCAAAACCCCTGCTTTTTTCTCTCCCAATAACCCATAAATCACTTTTTAAAAAATCAAGGAACAATTCAAAAATTGCCCAGAAGCTGGAGGAGATTAATAATAATGGGTCTGTGCACATTGCAACAACCCTCTTGTTTTCATGGCAGCATGCAGGAATTCTCCAAGCCGGGTCCATGTCCACCAGCGGCGTCCTGCCGTGTGTCACTGGGGCTGCAGCAACTAATCCAGTCTTTTAGAGGAGTGTATAAAAATCTAAACCTTTTTAGTTCCCTTCCTAATTGGATTTATATAATTTTAGTTTCAGTGGGGGAGATTTTGAAAGGGACAAATAGAAGCCAAGCATCCTTTTTTTTCAATATTTTTAATTGCCTCCAGTATGTTGTTACTTCCAGAGGTAAAACCCAAGCTGAAAGTCTCACTGTGCCAGGAATGTTGAAAAGCACAGTTAAAGCAGTGGTGCTGCAGGAGCCTGGACTGTCTGTGGACATAAGGCAGACAAGGCTCTCAGGTACAGGTAATCTTCTTTGTTAGGTACAGCTGGAACAGTTTGGGGCACACAGACCCACGCAGAAAAGGTTTGTGTGCCTGAAAATGGGATTATTTCTTCCAGCCATTATAGCTCATGTAATTAAGGTTTGTGGGCAGTTACCTTCTTGCTCTGGCAAACAGAAAGAAAGAGCAAATAATACATTTTTAAAACATTAGGAAATACTTAGCTGGACATCCATATTTCTGGCTTACAGAATTTTGTTAGGTGTTGTTTGACTGTGGAGCCCCATCCAGAAATTACCTCCCTGGTCTTGCTTCCAGATGGGAATTTATCAGCCCATGGCAGGGAATTCTGGGCCGTTGGCTGTTTGTTCTCATCACTGAATATCACCATCTCCATCTCAGTGTGTCTGGTCTCGACTCCAAACGTTGCCTCTCCCTCATCCCACTGACAAGGATTAGTGCAATGCCATCTTCAGCTGGGGTGATGAGCCTATGAAAACTTATCACAAAATGTGTGTGCTACTTTTTTGGGGGAGATAGGTTCTGAAATCTTACCTGCTTTCTTAATATTCCTATGTGTTCCTTGTGGTTTTTTACTGAGTGGCATAAACTTAATGTGTCTTCACAAACACCTGATCTGAACTTAGAGCTAATCTTGATTAAAAACAGTATCAGTGCTTAGAAAGAAGGAACTATTTCTAATGGCTCTACAGCAGATTAATTCAGATTTTTGTAAAGACTTGAAGGACAGGTTGCTGACTCCACCAAGTAGGAGGCTTTTCTGTGAGATAGCAGCTGGTGTGTGGGACAAAGGGATACTTGGCATATGGAAGCCTAGTATTGGATCCATCCCTAATGATCTCAGAGCTGGAAAGGAGCAAGCAGAGACTAGAAGTTCACAGGGACTGTCCAAGTTGGGTGAGTTTTTTTCAAAGTGTGCTGTGGTTGGAAAATGCTGATGTGTCAAATCTGAAGCATCTTACCAGAAAAAAGTCAGTTTCAGTCAATTTTTCATCTGAAGAAAAAGCAAGGTAGCAAAGCTCATAATTGTCAAACAAAATTTTCTCGCATTTTTTAGATAAATGTTATAGCTTTCCTGTCTAAAACAATATAGTGTATTAAACATTAATTCTCACTGTAATAAAAATATTGGAAAATGGTTGTGTGCTCAAATCTGAAGGAAAGGTTACAGAAATGAAACATTTCGATTATTCTAAATTATTTCTTAAACTTCCACAGCACACAAAATTGCCAAGGTGGGGGTGGAGCTGTCACTCACAGCAGCCAATTGCCCTCCAAATTGGTGAGTGGGATTGAGGCAGGGTGGACCTTCAGAGACAATTCCTCTCTATTGTACCTGCTGGGGAAGGTAAGTCTCATTCCCAACAGGACCTGCCTGAAGCTGCACAAAGCTCAGCTTTGGGGGAAGCTCTTTGCAGTCTCTCTTTCTCCTTGTCCAGATCACCAGGAAAGGGGTGTTTGTGTTCCACTGATAGCCTGGTAAATTAACAGCTCTTGATCTGAGCCTAAAACAGTAAAAGTTAAATAAAGCATTGGAGGGGAAGAGCAAGTTTGGGATGTTTGCTTGCTTTTTTAATGCCAAATTTAATTAGGACAGACACTTAGTGCTTGTCTTAAGGGAAGATGGTCTGTTAAAATATCTCAGGAACATTGTTCTGCTGTCATCAGTTATACGAGTTTAATAGCTAGAAGTTGTTTCAATATTACATTTTTTATTTAAATAATAAAACCATATGGGAGTGGGATAGCATCACAAGGAGATAATTTGGTGCAGGGAACTGTTACTTTGTTTTGGAATGAGATTAAGCCATAAATAAACACTACTTTGTCTTTAAGTTAGAAAATTGTTCCCATCCAAACAGCCTCCACAGACATTTTCCACCTGTTAGAGGACATGTAGTATTGGGAGTCTTTCATAACAGTGGAAACTGGCTCAAACTTTCAACGGGTTTGTAAAAAATAAACCAGCCTTGATTTATGAGTTGAACTATGACAGGGAACATGTAAGCAAATAAAAACAATGAACTGAGAAAAAAGCAAATATACTGTTGATTTGGCACCGCATGAATCATGCAGGCAAATCTGAGTGGAATAGGAGGAATGAGCTTCAGAGTGATAGATTGGGAAAGGGGATCTGATCCCTGGGTAATGAAATGTGAGGGGGTCTTGCCTTATACTGTTGACCCAGAGGTAGCCTGGAGGAAAGTGATTCCTTCTGACTATACAGTGTTAGTTAAAACAATCCCCTGGGCTCAAATATCAGCTATTAAAATAAATTCAGGAGACAGAGGAAGCGATGTTTATAAGTTGGAAGTTTGAGCTGCTTTTTAAACAATTGTGGATCTACAGATTCTGGACTGGAAATGTGATACGGCGGGAAGAGGGCAAGAGGAAATGACAAGAGGGTAAACTGAGGGTGAGGTGGTAAAGAGCATGGAACTGGGAGGGAAAGCAGCCTTTTGGGGCTGGAGGGAAGGGAAATTCTCACAGGGCCAAGCACAGAAACCCCCTACACATATTCTTGCTTCACTTCCTGCGTGCGAGGTGCCCTGGCTGTATATGAAGATGCCAGAGAAACTAAGACATCCCAAAGACAACAAGGGTTTATGGTACCTCTGGGTGTGTTTGGATTTTCAACCATAATTATAAGAGTTGGTCACTATTTTTCAACAGAACATTTTTCCTCCAGGAATGATTTGCATTGAAACTGAGATCTTCCATGGAAAAACTGATGTGGCTTAGTTCTGGAGAGAAAAAAAAAGTTGAACTGTTTATTTAATCAGTAATAAGACCAAGGATGTTAATCATCATAATAGAACCCTTTCAATTTAGTTGCAGCAGCAGCATTGCTGCAGCACCACTAAAAGAAATGTAACAACAAAAAAAATTTTTTAGTTGACCACTGACCAATTTTGGGTTTGGAACAAGAGCATTTTTTATAAGAGTGACATTTCCCTTAAGTAATCACTTGAATTTCTGCATTGCTCCAGAGCATTATTGGAAAACTGAAACTCTAATTTGGGTAGCAGCATGACCCAAACATTATGGCAAAGCACTTCAAATAGCTTTGCCTCTGCTTTCCAGCATTATTCTCTGTGATACTCAAACAAGATGCTGTAGCTATTTTCCTGCTGTACCTATTGCTTTAGCCTGGAATTTGGTTCATACAGAGGATTTCTCTCCTGCTGAATGAATGTTATACAGAACTGGTCTTGTTTTGGTTTCTAACTACCATAGTTTTTTATAAGTTTGTTATGTAAGTTGTAAAAATGTAACTAGGAAATGTTATTGGTGTGTCTCTAGCAGGTGGATTTGGTTGTTATTCCTTAATAATACAGTGACCCTCTATGCCACAGCTTTCTTTTTCTTCTCCTCATGCTGCTGGAGGTGTCCTGTGGCTTTTCCAAGTGACCTTTCACCATTTAACTTCTTGCTCATGTCTGATAATGACACACAAGCAAATCCCCATCTGTTCCCATGCACATCCCTATTGGATCTTTTCTTGTACTTAGTATTTCCACAGAGCTGCTGCAGTAGGAGAGTCTCATGCTGAGACTGTTCCTCTGCAATTTATGAGCAGGATTGGTGCCTGGAATTTCCCAAAGTGCGTCGGGTGAAAGACAGGCTCAGAGACCCCTTGTATACAATTCGGAAAAAAAACGTGAAAGGCAATGAAATCTGAGCTCGGGCTTTCAGAGACAACTTGACAAGTCAATTGCCCTGTTAGGAGTTGACAACAGTGACCCTGATAGTAGAAATGATCCGTTTCCTCTGGTTTAATTTATCACCAGCAGTATTCTGAGTAGCTGCTCAGTAGCACAATTTTCAGATACTGATACAGCATCAATCCCAAATGGGACATTTTGTGAAGGGAGTGTTTACTTACAGTCCTAGAAAAAAAAACCAAAACCAATCCCCAGGAAAAAAAAAATGCCCCAGGAATGTTCAACACACTTATTGTTAAGAGCTGAACCTGATACACATGAAGCCTCACGTTTTAAAATTCTTTACCCAATATTGGATGCTGGTCCATGGTGTTGATCTCTTTTCTTAGGCATTTCAGTGTTCTCAAATAATTTCATTCGAGAGATGTAGGGAACAGTGGTCTCAGTCATTCAGAACTAAAGATGAACAAAAAAAGTCCTTGCAACTTATGTCTGGGGAAGAACAAGAATAGAAAAATTTGAATTTACTTCAGTAGCATACACGGCCTTTTTTTCACTTCAAAAACACTGACAGGAAAGATGTTTGTTTTTGGGGGCCTACTCATGAAGCTCCAAAATTTTGTGACAGTATTTTCACCAGTGTCATCACAAGTACTTTTGCAGTGATGCTGTGTTTCTCAAGATCCCAGGGATAACCATGGTGAGAGGAAAAAAAGGAAGGGGGGGAAGCAAATTTATA
>VXBB01009081.1:51880-97341 GCA_013399915.1 Illadopsis cleaveri | reverse complement strand
GGGGGTGTTTTGTTGTTGTTGTTGGTTTTTTTAGAACTGGGCAGTGAATTTAATACAGGGAAGATTTCAGCCCAAACAAAAAATAGTTCAAATACAACCTAAAGTTCAAATGAAGTCTTCCATAGCGACCTTTTTATTGTCCTTAGAGTATGTACCTGGTAAATGCTGCCTTTAGGTTTATTAAGGTTGTAAAAATGCCACGTTTGAGCTGTTTATATTTTTTAACTCCCTCAGAAAATGTTAATTACAGAGTCATATCTTCTTAAATGGCCTTCAGTCAGAGATTCTGAGAAATCCTGGGATTTCTGGGAAGTTCCTTTCACGTGGATTTCACAGTCATGAATCACAGCTCCAAAACAATTATGGATCCAGGACACACCGACAGGCACAACACCATGATCTTATTATATCCAAGTTATAAAAATAAAACCCTTAAATTAGGAGTTGACAATGTCAGGAGATGAGGTAGGATACCAAATTCTGTGTATTTCATCACTGAAGTTACTTTAAAAACTGGAGAGATGAGGGGTTCCACATGTGTGGAACATGCAGTGACCAAGTTAATTCCAAGTGGCAGCCATGAGTAAAACAGCAATCTGAGTGGATTGGGATCAAAATGGGCACCTAGCAGCGTCTGATACAATGCATATTTCAACTGCTTTCAACAAGGTCATTGTCTTTGTACATATCATTTGATGATTTCTCTTCTGCAATCGCTTTCTTGGACATATCAGTGAATGAAATCCATGTTTTCATAACCCTAAGGCAAATGTTGACAAGAAAAGTATCTTTTTTGTCATAACTTTCCAGGTGACATCTAAGCTTCCTTCAAAAAAAGTTGAAAATTTCACTGAACCTACTTTTTCCATAGAGTTTGGGCACCAAAATTCAACTATCTCTATTCTGGGGGAAAAGAGGGAAGATGGAACAGAAAATGGAAACATAATTTAGTAGGGATCAATCATTGCAAATACTGTCAGTTCAACAGACACGGTTTCTGTAGGATCAAATAATGAATTTGTCAGCTGACAGAGTCTACCCAGGACCTCTCTCAGGCTCTGAAGCTCATGAGTGCACCAAGGGCATGGTGAAAACCACAGAGAGAGGATCTGGGCAAAGATTTCTGTCAGATTTAGTAGGTACTAAATCATGACAACCTCCTGGTTGTTACAACGCGATGTTGATGTTGTTCTCCCTCTTGGTGTTTGACACTGATTTGCCACCTTTCACGTGGCATTCAGAGGTGAACATAAAAAGTGGGTCACTGTTGGATGATTGCTTTTTGGTTGACAAATACAGATAATTCCTTGCCCAGGCAACTTGAGGTGACAGAGTCACACCATACTGTTTTCAAAGGATGTGGTGGATTTACTTATTCCTGTTTCTGTGTTTGATTTACTACCAAATGATTTCATTAAATAAGAACTT
Organism: Illadopsis cleaveri; assembly: GCA_013399915.1. Taxonomy (NCBI): domain Eukaryota; kingdom Metazoa; phylum Chordata; class Aves; order Passeriformes; family Timaliidae; genus Illadopsis; species Illadopsis cleaveri. The sequence goes on along the minus strand of VXBB01009081.1, from coordinate 95,913 downwards.
AAGATGGGGATTTCTGCCAAGCAACGTTAGGCAAGGCCCATATTCCACAAATCCCTAAATTTGAGGGTGGTGGGTGGGGGAATAATCATATTTTTCTAGCAGATGTCCATTCTGCCTGTGAACTGGAGTTTGGGGTGGTTTGTTATTACTGTTCTTGCTTTAAAAACCTTGTAAAATGATGTTTGTTTTCCTCCCATAAGATAATGAGCTTGAATTTTTCAGTTCCATGAAGTTGCTGATAACTGTAATGGCTATTCATTCTCTAATTAATAACAGCATTGGAGGGAATAAAGGAGAAATCTTCAAACAGGCATTTCAGGCTTGAACTGGTTTCAAATTCAGACAGGGTTTCTTGGAGCTCTCCCTGCCCTCCTCCAATCTAAGACCAAGCAGCCCATGTTTGTTGGTATTTTAAATAGATAAAAGTATGTAAGAAAGTTCCTCTCTTTAACTACTGGATAGAAAATCCATATCCTGGTAGGCCAACCGTCCAGATCATGTTAAATTTCAGTGGAAGAAAATAAGTAAATGCAAAGAAGAAAATGCCAAAGAAAATGCAAGGAGGGAAGAAAAAGTGATGTAAGTTGGCCAAGAACTAGGTTTTGCTTCCTGGCCCAGCTCTGCGGTGTATAAATCATCACCACACAGCCTCGGCATAGCCATTCCTCTTCACCGATGTGTTCAGCTTGACCTGCTGTCAGCTTCCAGCAGAAAAGATAACAGCCAAAGTTACAGCACTCCCAAAGCAATTTTGCTCACTTCTGAATGCTGATCTTTGCCCTCAAAGCTGTTTTTGTCCCAGTCTTCAGCATTAAGGTGGCTATGGATACAAGCTGAGGTCACAAAGTGATGCCATTGTTGAAAGCTGGGCTGGGCAGAAAGGCACACCTGGGCAGGTCTTGTCTCCTTTGCTGAGCTGGGTCTCCACTCCTCTGCTCAGAAGGCGAGGAGAGCCTCAAGGCATTTTGGTGGTCCTGGTCCACTGCCCACTAAACATCCTCAGCAGACTGCTATTGTTGCTTTGAACTATTCCAGATGAGGCTCTGGAGATGTTTTAGAAAGCCACTCCTTGGAGCTTGTGCAGCTCCCCTGAGCTCAGCGTCCAGGCCAGCACACACAGCCCCTCAGCAGAGCAGGCTGGTGAGACAACCTCCTATGGCTCAGCCTTGAAGATTCCTTTTGCTTCATTTTGCTCTTTCTTGGCCATTTTGGGTTTGGCTTCAGGTGACAAAGACCATCAGCCATCTCCCACCCAGCACCTCATGCCACTGCTGGCCCTTCAAACATCTGAAACATTCTGGCCAGTGGCACAAGGAATTGTGTTTACATCTTCTCTGAGAGGCATCCAGAGTTGAGAGAAAAAAAATGGCCAAGACAGCTTAGTGCTTTTGGCTTATTGTTTGAATATTTAAAGACATTGCATCTGGAAAGTATTCCATTAATTTGTGGCTAGCACCCATATATCAAATTCATGAGCTTCCAAGTAAACAGCTGTCACTGGAGCTGCCATGGAGGGAAATTGGCACTGCTGGCTTGTGGTGAGCAGAGAGGGAACATGCTGGTACAGCCTACTCCAAGGAGGAAACATTAACCCAGATGTGTAGAGGACAATGAATGAATTGTTCCTTAGAGCTCCTCAACTTCTCAGCTGTAGTAACACGAGACACAATTAAGGCCTCAGACTATTCTATTCCCTCACACACATGCACAGGACTGCACAGAGCATTGCAGCCAGGAAGCTCAGGTTGCATCCTATAGCCATAGACCATAAAGCAGTCTCTGAGTTGTGTCTGAGGGACAGCTGCCATCCGTGCTGGAGGCAAGTCTGTCTCCAGGCTGCTTGGATTGTGTAGCTGTTGTTTGCTAATCACACAGCACCAATGTCCATGGCTTCCTCAAGGAAGATGCCAGGACCCATCTAGGCCATGTAGCAGGGGTAGCAGTGGGGTGCTTGTGACAAAACTTCAGGTACTGTAGGGCTGTAGGCAGTGCCAGGGCCTCAGCTGGAGCTTGGCCTTCCTGTAGGAGCAGCTCAGCAATGCAAGGAGTTCTACCTGAAAATGCTGAGGTGAGGACTCAGCTTTGGGTTTCAAGTGCTGCTGGGGTTGGCAGAGCTCTCTGTTGTGAGGCCCAGGTCAGCAAGGTGAGGGCCTGGTAGTTCCTGTTGCCTGTTTGATTCGTCTGTTTTCCATGAGGTGCTCATGGAAATGAACCCATTAATGAAGAGGAATTGCGTATATGGAAGTGGGACAGAGATGGTCCCATGATTCGTGTTTTCTTGGAAGAGGCATTTGCAGAAGTGTTGGAAAACCTCATGGCAATTCCAGGGTCTCTGGGGTAGGAACGTTGGAGCACCTGGGGAGACTCCAGCTGAAATGGGGGAAATGGAGCAAGAAGGGTTCCCCATCCCCCTTCCAGAAGGGAGGGTCTGAGGCCTAGAGAGACAAGATCAGCCCTCCAAGGAGGTGGATGCATCAAAGCAAGTGGAAACATGGATGACACAGGAAAACCCTTTCCCACTCCTGCCCAAAAGCTGTTCTGGCATCTTCTCTGGATGCTCTGGCACTTCATCCAGGGGTTCGGGATTTACCTTCTGTTTACTACCCAACCCAAAGTGGGTTTGAACTGGTGACCTAAAGGTGAAAGGCTCTGCATCTTATTAGAATTACTGTGAGCTGCTGAACGAGTCCCCCATGGCAGTTAAGATTTGATTATGGTTCTAGAAAATGTTCAGCTTTTACAATTAGTGTCAAAGCAGTGGTAAGCCCCTCTTTGATTCCTGGGTGTAGGCTCGTGCTTTTCTTAACCTCACACATATGCTGGCATATTTACAGTTAGTGCTCAGGGGTTTGTTTTTATAATTATTATTTTTTTATTTTTGAATTAAAAATGAAAGTTCCCTAGGGAAATTATGCAATGGGAAATAGCCACTTCAATAAACTCGACTCACACGTTTTATTGATTATGGTAAATTTAATTATTCCATTTAAACCTTGCTTACACACACACAAAAAAAACTTATCCCTTTCTTCCTACATGTTTTTTCCTGTCTTTGTGTCCCTCTCTACAGACCAAAATGGTGCTATATGTTATTTTAAACCTTTTAGAAAAGAAATACTCAAGGCTAAGTTTCTTCCTTATAATTATAAATTAAAAATTAGAGAACATACCATAAATCTTACTCAAAACATCTTCAAATAGAACTACTAATTGTGAAACAGGAGTAATTATGGCTTATAATGTAGTTCTTTTGCCTCCACCTTATATTACGTGACCGCTTTCGCCAAGGGAGACAATTATCAAGTGCAAAGGATGTTAAAAAAACCCAAAATAACAACAAAACATAGAACAAAATCAGTATTTCTCTTACTTAGGACTTCATTAGGTAACACTGTTTGTTTTCTTGATGCTCAAATATTACCTAGAGGTTTTAGTCTTGTTTGGAGACCATTGAACTGAGGTTTTTAGAGGCTACTGCCAAAAGACAGTGAAAGAGCTGCAGATCCCTGAGTCTGAAAACTTATTTCCCTTTTCCTTCTCTTTCAGGGAACTGCTGCTCCTTCTTTCAACCTGCTGAACTGTGTTCAATCCAGGTAATCACCTTTTTTCTTCCTTAAGTTATGAACAGTCTCTCCTTCCTGGGGAAATGCATTTATTCATTACATTGTGACTGTTCCCATGATTAGAGAATGTTCCTGTGGATACAGGTCTGTGGGGCTTATGTCAAAGCAATCCTCTGTGGGTAGAAATTAGGGTGTGGAAAGTGGAATTGTCCCTAGAGATAAAGAACCACAAGTAATTCCCAGTCTGTGCTCTCTCTTGAATGAGGGGCCTATTCAGAATCAGCCCATCACAGCAGTGAGACAAATTATGGTTGATCTTCTTCCCTGACACTGCAAAATTGTCTGGAGAGGGGCTGTTTGGGGTTCTGGAAGCTGAGCTGACCAGTTTTGAAATGTGAGGAAGGACCCAGTGTTTGTTCAAGGTTTTGTTCCTTTCAGATACATCTTTCATCTGACTTCTTTCATGAGACTGTGAGACCAGGGCTTGTCTGAATCCCACAGCCAAATCCTCATCTGGTAAAATCGGAAAGGGCCCCATTTATTTCAAGGGATCTGCACTCCCTCAGTCTGTGAGGTACCCTGGAAGGAGCCAGTGGCAATGCAGGGATGGTGAAAGTGGAGCAACAGAGATGGGATGTGGAAGGTTCTAGAGGCTGCAGGTGAGCAGTGTCTCCTTTGCTCTCCTACGGTTTCTCTCCAGGTGGCACATTGGACTGCCACCATTCTAAGCACAGTGACCAATCTTCTGGACACCCCTTCTTGGCAAGAGATGGACTGGGGAGACCTTGATGCCCTTTGATGGGTTTCCTGCATTGCAGTGTAAGTGATTCATTAATCCGATTTGTCCCTTCAAGAAAAAAATATTAACTGGAGTGCTGTGTATTCTGGTTTCAGATTAGTTTGCTTTATCCATAAAGTATAGCTGGAAATAAGTACTTGCATATTTCTAAATGACCTACACTTAAATATAGACACAATCTGATGTAAACTGGCAAAACTCCCTTAGTTAAATGAATTCACTCCAGCTTGCACCAGCTGAGGATTAGGTCCTGAGATGCAAGCAAGCCCTGTTGTGATGACCATGGAAAGAACTTAGATTAAAGACGAGTTTGGAAGCAATCAAACCAAATCATAAGCCTGTCTGATTTCATCTGTTTTTCTGGCAAGCCATGGATTTCTGAGAATACAACCTTGTTGCAATGTGTATTACACCAAATCTTTCAGCTGATGAGCCCATTGCCACAGATGTCACTCTCTGTGCCACAACACCCCAAAACATTTCCATTTTCTTTCCTGTAACTTGTCACCACACTTGCTCTGGCCTCTGTAGTGAGGGAACTTAGCCATGTCTGATCCCAGACTCAGCTTTTGGCCTGGATGACACTCAGAATTATTTTGCAGATGGGCCAACCTAGGACACGTGTTCCCACTGGGATCGGTGCTCTGCTCCCCCCTCGCTGCCTCCTTAATGAGAGTGAGAGAGCTTGGACCAACAGCCAGCTCCTCAAATGGCAACAAAAGACTCCTTGTCATTATCCAGATTGGCTCAAAGTGCAATAGAAAAGGGGATTTTTTTTGGCAAAGCTGCAGATTGCAGTCACAATATACAGCTCATCACCTCCTGCTGCCAGTGATGCTCTCCTCTAAGTTACAAAAGTCACCTCCTTGCTCCTTGCCTTCCTTTCCACAGCTGTGGCCGTGGGCTCTGGGAGAACTGGCATACCAGGAGATTTCATGGGTGGCTACTGTGGTGACACAGAGAGAGACATATGAGCAATACTCCAAATGGAATCCCTGACAAGAAGGAATTTTGAAGCCTGACTTGAGTTCAAGAATAACCCCAGAAGAAAAATTTTTCTTTTACCTTCTCTCCTGAAAAGTGAGCCGAGGTCAGTTGTCTCCATTCCTGCTTTCTATGGTGTTGTATAAAACAATCTGCATGAAAACTTGAAAGTAAAAAAGCCAAAAGCTTCATGCTGTGAATTTTGAAATGGCACAATTGCAGCGCTCTTGGCATTTTTGTTTTTCTTCTGAATGTTTTCCTTCCAAAGCAAAGTGCAGTCAAAAAAAGCAATCTTTTTTTACTAAGTGATTCCCTTTTGGCGTATTTTAAAGAAGGATATGTGTATTCCTTATATTTAACCTGTTAACCACATACATATACGGTTATTCTGAAGCTTCACCCACCATTTCTGTTTACTACTGCTTCAGACAAAGCAGGATCCAAGTGCCTTTTGTAATCCTTGCTATCCCACACAGAGCTCAAGGTTGGAAGGAGGCTTCAGTATTATTTTTTCCCTGCCCTTTGTTATTATCATCATTATTAGTGACAGTAGCAAGTGCTGTCCAGTGTGGTGCTGCACATCTTCAGCTCCCCTGGCAGTCCCTGGCTCCATAAAGGACACCTGTCTGGGATGTACAGGCACTGTGGGCAATCCTGGCCACCTTCCAGCCTTTCTCCAAATGCAGGAGGAAGAAGGGCCTTGCTGCAGAGGGAGAATTCTGGGGTTAAGATGTTCCTCATGGGCAGGGGGTTCCAGGGTGCTTTGGGAACATTTTCTGCAGTGCCTTAATCCTGGTTAGTGCTGAAGATGCCCATACACAGTGTGCTGACCACCTGCTTCATTTCACAGCAGCACTGTTGCGTTTCGTATATATTTCTTCTCCTGCTCTTCACAGGAATCCCTTGATTTCATGGGGCTAAAAACGTTTTCATTTTTCCTTGTCTTTCTTATTCCTTTAGCCTGTTTGATTAACTGATTCATTTCATACACTGGAAGTTGCATTCAATTTTTAAGCTTAGTTTGCTTCCCTTTTTCTGTTTCTTTTTGTTGTTATTGGTTAGCTCCAGAAGGAGCAGCCTGGATCCTTTACCTGCCCAAAGGCGCAGCCATGTGTGTTTCTTCCTTTGCTATCCCTCCCCAGGATTTCATTACATTCCCCTAGAATTTATCTGTAACATGCACTGCAGAGCTGCTCCCCAGGAGAAAAGGCTGAGTCCTACATCAGTAGCTGAGCTAAACCAAAGCTGGTGAGGACAACCCTGTACCCTCAGAGCCCTCACTCAGCGCCCTTGGCCACGGGGATGTCATGACTGATTTTCCTGCTGGTCAGAAGCCCAGTCTGTGTCATTGCAGAGCCTAGGCGTGCCTGAAATGAGAGCAGCTGGTCATGCCCCATCTCTTCTACTGCTCTTTTCTCCTTCCAGACTTTACTACGTTTATCCTCTTAGCACCTCTGTAATTATCTGTCTGTAACAGATGAGAAACAGAAGAACATGCAGGTTTTGCAATTTGAGCTGGGCTACGCAGGAGTTCTTTGGCAGAGGAGGCGGCCTCCCGAGGGGTGAGTAATGTCCTTTTGTCAATCCCATTAGACTCCTGGTTGTGTCCTCACACACCTAGAGACAAGCCCAGATCACTGAACCTGACCCTTCTGGGACTGATGGCAGCCTTTCACCCCAGTCCCCAGCACAACTGCCAGAGAACTGCAGAGCAATTCTACTCTGGTTCACTTTGAAGGCTCAGGTCTTATTTATGCCACCAGTGTAAACATCATTTTAGTTTGAAAAATACACAGGAAGTTGTGTGAGCAGTGTCCTGCAGAATAATTTTGCCCTCACAGCTATATTTTAACCAGTGTGACTGGCAAAGGGAATCAGATGGTGCTTGGCTTCGAATGTATGTGTATGGCCAGCTCTACTGAGCAGTTAAACCCAGAACTTTACCAGGAACCTGATTATGGCTTTAGACCCTGAGTCAGCAGCAGGAGTTGAGTAGAGGCTGCCAGGGCAGCCTCAGGGAGGCTGAGCTGAGCAGAGACTCTGTAAAACAGCAGTGAGACCAGGTCTGCTGAACATCCTTCCTGCTGAGTGAGTCAGCAGCAGTTTAATTAGGCATAGCTGGGCAGGGAGCAGCAGTTATGACAGAAGAGGCTTTAGTTGATGGGATCATTTTCAGCACAATAATATTAATTACCAATTGCGATAGGGAACATGAGGCAGGTGGAGCACTTTCTGTTAAGGTATTTTTGTAAGGAATTAGCCTGTATAAACACCCATTGTAAATACGTTGTCCTTGTCAGGTGGAATAACTGCCTGGGCACATGGCATCCTTGCTCACAATGGAAAGATAATTAAAGACTCAATTCCACACCCCGGTGCTTCTCCCAGCTGCTAATTGTGTCACCAGAGAGATCCAAACAATTATGGTAGGAAAACACTGGGGGACTGTTAACAGTAATTTCCAAAATGTGGACAATAAATAGATTGAGAAAATGCTGTGAGCATTGAGCCAGCCTTGGAAAAAGCTAGAGGAAAAACTGTATTTCTGACGCAAACATGGAAATTTGAAATGGGAGTGAGGTGCCTAAACATCTTGGAGGAACTTAGACCCTGAGTTTTCTGAAGCCAAATCCCACCCTAGCCTAGAAATAATTTCATATTTCACAGCCTTCACATTTTCCTCAGATGAACGTTGTTCTTAGAAGCTTATACAAGGAGGGCAAATCCTGAAGACATTACTTAAAGGAAATTTCTATTCATGTCGCTGAATATTCACTACTGATAATCCTGGTAATAATTCTCTTGAAAAGCTGTGTTATATTGCATGTTGTAATTTATGATGTACAGAAAATATAATATATTGTACAACTCAATATTACAGGTCTGCATTACATACCTGCAATATTATGCCCTGGTAATTAAACCAATTAAAGTGCAGTTATGAGCTCATTAAACCCAAGAAATATGAGGTGTCAATCAATTCTGTGTTCATCAAGATAAAATCTTGTCAAAGTCAAATGGTTCAGGCCTTGCAACCAAGTGTTCATTTATATCTTCATTTAACACATCCGGAGAACATGATCCAGAAAATGCCTGTATAGACAGATGTGACCTGCAAGCAGAGTCCCACTGCACAGGGAACTGCTGCTGCATATTTTTACCTCTTTGGTTCCCATGATTCATCCAAGTGGGATATTCTGTTGCAATCACGCTTTAAATATTTAACACCATCACATGATTCTTTACAGATCTGATAGAAGCAAAGCGCAGCTTCCAGTCAGGTATGTGAGTTTTGCACATTATCCCTCAGAGAATGCCAGAATGACTTAGGCTGAGTTCTCCTGCTGTGGTCAGATGCCTTTTCCCAGGTGCTGCAGTTCCTAAACTAGTCCTTGCAGAGTTGGCAGGTCCAGCTCTCCCTCTGGGCTCAGAGGTGATCCTGAATTAGTTCTTTTGAAGTCATCTGGGACTGGTGCCTGCCTGCCTGGAGCAGAACATTATACTCTGGAATAAACATACTTGGGGCAGAAGTCTCCTTCCCACTCAAGTTCTCCCATGGGTTTTATGGTGGGGACAAGATTTTGGGCAAAACCTCACCCCATCCCAGTCATTTGCTGGGAGTGTTTGGTGGAGCTGAGTGATGGCAATTCTGGGCTTTTGTGGTGTGCTGAGAAGAGAAATTTGGTACAGGCGTGCTGGTGATCACAGGGGCTGCAGAAGGAAGAATTCAAATCATACAAAGAGGCAGCAGAGGAATGTCAGTGACAGGAGGTTAACTGAGCTGGCTCTCGAGAGTATCAGAGATATTTCAGGCTGTGGAGGGCACGGAGTGCCTTCATGTTGTGTTTGTACACCAGCTGAATACTCCTCAGGCCTTGGTCTTGACTGTCATCTCTAATGGAGGCTCTAACATAGGCAATAATAACTCTGATGATGATGATGCCAGTGAGAGTCTGATAACAGTGACTTTTTCATATGGTCCAGAAAAGCCCCATGCCTCATCTGGAGCAGAGGAGCTGTTTATGTTTATATGATTTCTGGTGGGAGGAGAGTGTTGATGTTCAGAGATCAAGTCCACAGGGAGAAAAGAGAGTTGTGGAATGATTTTCCTCTTGTGAGTAACAAGATTATGATCAGAAAAAAGAGGAGGGAGAGAGGAAACTGTGGATGATGTTGTTATTACCAAAATGAAATAATTTGGATATAATCATAACAGTTCAGGAAACGTGTTTTTAAAGACCTGGAGAGAGATCATGATGAGGATTTACTTAGTAGATCTAATCACACTTTACAAGACCATGTGCCAGTTCCCAGTGGTGTCCACAGTGAACAGCAGGACATCAGTAATTTTCCAGATGTGGCTTCCCCCTAGAAGGGCAACAAAACCAGTGAGAAGAACTGGAGTGACCCAGCACTGGGGGAGCCCCTGAACTCCTTTTGACAGGGATGCGCTCATGAATAGTTTGGTTGTTGCCTGGTAACACTGGCATAAATTCTTCTCCAGTGTGACTGAGCCCACAAGAGAGCAGGAGAAACTGGGAGAGGGATCATGGGTTCTAATTTTATGGAAATGTCCTCATAAAGCAGAGCTGAAGCATGCATACCACATCTGTCCCAGATACCCAATGAGCATTTGGAGCCACATCAGTAGTGGGGGAGGGGGGGGCGGTGTTTGGTGCCAACAGGGCACCTTGTGAAACATGCCAGTGCAGAGATCACAATCTCAGCTTCTGCCCTAAGCTTTCTCTAACTACAGCAAACATGAGCTTGTTTGGCCCCCTTTGGTCACATCCTTCCCTCACCCACCCTGGGGGCATTGCCCCAGTCCCACTGCAGCACAAGCACTTTCCAGGTCCAAGCACACAGCAGTGGGAGAGTTCACAAGGGACTGTGGAATCACCAGATCTTCCTGGTTTGCTTAGAGTAGTGGTTGAGGGTGCAACCTTTTGGAGGACTGCACTTGGAAAAGATACCCCAGTGAAGGAGGAAAAATGACATTCCTCAGGGAAGGAATGTGGAATCATCTGTTGTCTTCTGGAGGTTTTGCTGGCAGCCTGGCACCCTTGCTTCAGGTTGCTCTTTACTTCTGTCTTGTGTGTCTTGTGCCTGTTTTGTGACTGACATCAGCTCAGGGAAAGGCACTGTCACAGTCCAGTGACCAGACAGTGGTTCCTGGTGTCACCCTGATGCAGCTGACTCACAGCTTGCTCTGGAGGAGCAGGGAACAGTCTGACATCCACCAGGTGCAGCCAAGTGCCTGCATGGTGCCTTGAGATAGACTCTAGCTCAGGACTGGGCTTTGCTTGCGCCTCTGGTTGCGGTCAACATACTGTCATTTCCCCAGAAGAAACAGGGATTGGGACAATGACATCTTTCCATGGGAGCAAGGAATGGAGTTTCCTAATGAGCTGGAGAGGGAAGGAGGAAATTTCAGTCAGGGACTGTTGCTTTCAGGGCAATGGCACATCAGGAGCTGCTTGGCCAAGCAAGCTCTGCCTGCCCAGGAGCTGCGGAGCCGAGCGGGAGAGCAGCTCCAGCCAGGGCTGTGCCAAGGAGCAACGTGCTGCTCTACATGTTACTGAGCATTGGGCCAGAGGCTCGCAGAAGAAAAGGAAAAAGCCCTCATGGGAGATGGCCTATTTTTAATGAGCCCAAACCTCTTCCACAAATTAAGTGAAATATTTTAAAAGGAAACAATATTACTTCGGTTTTATTTGTTGCAGCTACTTAGTTACAGCTCCACGTGGACACAATTAATGGAGGAAATAGAGTATTTTATAAGCCCAGGACTCTGAGATAGATATTTTGTGACCATGTGAAATTCTGTGCCCTAATCACCACACATTCCTTCGGAGAAGGTTGTATATTGCTGAAGATTATTAACCTTGATTCCAAAAATGTGTCTAGTCATTGAAAGGCAAAGGTCAAAAATTATCATGGCATTACTCAGTGACAGTTTGCCCTCCACTTTCCACTAAATTTCATGCTGCCCATCTCTGGCTCAAGTCTGCCATAATAAAGTATTCCTCAGCAAGAAAGAGAGAAATGTCTTTTCCACTGGAGCAAGTTTGATTTCTCAGATCCTTTTCAGACTCCCTGTGACTTCATGTAAATCACTTGTACCTTCAGCACCTTGTTTTTTGATGATTTGGGTTTTGGTTTTTTTTAATAGAATACGTTTATTTGCTTGCTTGTAGGATGAATTTTTCAAGGCAATGAATCATCTATTTTGGTGGTATCTAACACCAACCTCTCAGATCTTTGCTGGTCAGAGAATAAAAAGAGTTTTTTGGTGTTTTTTTTTACCCCTAGGTAAAAATCTGGGGGTGAACGTTGTTTAGATGAAGAGTTTCATTTGTGCTGTCCTGCTTTCTTGATGATAGGCAAGAACAAAGGAGTCATCCTTAGAATGAAAAAATATTGTTTTTTCAGTCTTCTGGGACTGCTTCAAATATCAGAGATGAGACCCACAAAATTCCAGGACTGAGAGTTCCGGCAGGAACGAGTGGGGCAGCAAGGTGTGATTTCTGGATGGAGAGAGCTGATCGTTTCCTCAGCTGATAAAGGTCTATGGGCCTCATGAATCAGCCATTCCCTTCTCCCAGGCAGACCTAAATATCCTCCCTTTCAGCTCTCAGAGCAGTGCTGGGCAGACTGCATTGCAACAGGCTCCTACAGGAGGAGGTGAACAGCACCTCGTTGATGCAGTAATCTCTGCAAATGTTCCGACAGCGAACCAGCAGAGGAGTAAATAAACAAACACCCCCCTTTGCCTTCCCCTCCGCCCCATGATAAATTTGGGTTACTGTACACGTCACTGCTCGGGCTGTGCAGGGCTGCTGTGAATCCATTAGTAGGGCAAGGGTGAGTGACTTCTGACTTCAGCGACCCTTAAAGTTAATCCAGCATTGTAGGGGCAGAATTAAATGTGATGAGCTCAGAAAGTGTGATAAAACCAGATTTAAGTGCACAGCTGGACAGCAACCTATAAAGGCAGAATTTAAAACCGTAATAAAAACTTTGTAATCTAATTACGACGGCAGAGTTAAAGGTGAGGTATTTGCAGCATGATTCACATGCACCATGGCTAACCTCTGACATCTTGAATATATTATGTGGTTTCTTCACTACAGGAGTAATTTTTGAGTTACTCTCTCACACTACATGGTTCCCTGTATTTTTTTCTCATGCACTGTCTCTGGAGGTTGCAAGGCAGGGCCAAAGTCTCTGCTTTCCGGCACTTCTGGCTCCAGTGGTCTCTGGGCTGCTCTTCCCCATGCTCTGAGCCCTGGGCAGGGGTTGCAGAAGGTGCATAAACCCTCCAAAATATTGCAGCTCCTGAGAGAGTCTGAGGAGAAATCACAGCAAGAGTGGCCATGTCTTGAGCTGGTTTTAGCCTAGCTAGATTTAATACCAGTGGGAGGGAGAGTGCAAAAGAAGTTAGAGCTTGGATACAGGATACAGTCCCAAGCAGTGTCCTTGTCATCCTGGCTTCATTGCAGTTGGCACCCAATTAACACCACCACTGATAGCAGCCGTGTCTCTGATTTCAGTGTTGGCTTGTCCAAACACCAGAGGGAGGGGAAAAACCAACTTGTGAACCCTGTCTGGCTCCTCTGGACTGCTGCCAGTGGCAGGGCTTGCCTTCCCATCTGGTTCAGAGGGCCCTCACCAGGATGGGCACTGCCAAGTGAGACAACAACCTCAGATCCAAGTCTGACATCTGCCAGCAGAGGGGTTCTACACTACAGCAGAGGTCTTTTCCCTGGCTCTCATTAAGAATTGTCCAGCATCCCAAGAGCACTTCATGTATGGGGAGGTGTAGTGGTGGGATTTAAACAAGTTTGCTTAAGTTGGTAACAGCTGAGCTGTGACACCTGAAGAGATGTCACTTTCTTCAGCCAGCCTATGTCAAGACAGAAGTTTCAAATTAGAAATCTACCCCATGTGATAGTTCTGATTTTTTTTTTCTGCATCCCAAACACCAATTCAAAAATGAAGCAAAAATGCCAGAAGAAAATCTTTCTATATGAAGTCTGTAAAGCTTGGGGGTTTTCTTGAGCTAAAATTACTTGGTGGCATTTCTGAAACCAAGTTTCATTCTTTTTGAATTTAGCTGAAAAGCATTCTTTTAAGTCTAATTGGCACAAGCTATACGCCTATAGCATAATGCTCATGGGAGGGGCTGAGGACAGCCTTGTCTGTAGAATCAGCATCCCCAAATAAACTACATCCTCCCTCAAGGCAGTGTTAACCCAGCTGATCAATCTCCACAAATGTTTTTCTTAAGCAGATGAAATATTTCCCGTGTTTGTGAAACCAAACTGAAGCAGATCTGTTGCTTAGGTTTCCGCAATGAGTAATCCAGTAGTATTTTTCCTCAAAGAAATGAATATTTTTTCAGGATACTGTATTTCAGAACGTGTCTCTCTTTTTCCCCTTTTATGAAGCTCAGGGGGGAACAGCAGAGCTCTCAAGGACACTATGTGAAGAGTTCAGGGTGATGCTGTCCCGAAGGAAGAGGGGGTTGTGAGAACCATTGGCTAAAATAGGTGACTGATATCAGCAATTGGTGGGAAAGAGGTGTGGGCTGCTCTTGGAAAGGGACTGCTCAAAATTCCAAGTACACCTTACTTTTGTGATCACGTGCCTATCTCAGTATTGATATTTAAGTGGCACAGACCTGCTTTTTGCTTTAGAGAGAAAAAGATGTTATGTGCATTATTGAGGTGCCATATACACTTCTGCTGTTCCCGAGACAACTTTATCCCAAAGTCTCCTTCTCTTCCTAGAGCTGTACAACAGCTACACCAGGAGACAACCCTGCACAGGACAAAACAGCTTTTAAAATGTGATCGAGGACTACCAGAAATCACCACAACAAATGCCCCAAAACACAGGAAGGAGCCCACCAGCTGCAGGAAGGCAGCATGAGGATCAACAGAGCAACGTCCCAGGTACAAAGAGGATGAGATCCACAGAGTCCAGGTCAGCAGCCACACACTACCTGCTCTGGTGGGGTTAGAAATCCCATCCTGAACAGCAGCTCCAGTTCCTACATGCTCCAGCTCCCCATGCAGGGAGAAAATAAGGGAGCATTTAACATCCTCAGTCTGCAAGACACAGACAGGAGGTGGTAAATACCTTGATAAGGAAACTGGAGTGAAAATACCAGCTTTAGGCAATCCAGATTTTATCAGGGAAGTATGCAGGAATGAGTAACTGCCTAACATGCAGATGTGCCTTTGCAGAGTGCCAGCAGCCTGCCAGTCCCCACAGCTGGCCTCAGGCAACACGCTCCCACTTCCAAACCCATGTGATTTCAGGGGTATGTTGGGGAGGTATTTTTGCATGGGGTTCTCACTTAGGCAACAGCAGTGCCCTAAATGAATCCATGCCTGGAAGACTCTCTAGACTTAGCTCTGGAGACTTGTTTTTCTGCTATAGGAAGCAGCTTGGCTTTTGAGCGAAGGCTGTTGCTCTGCTTAGCAATGACATGCATGTCACAGCATGGGAATCCATGTGTGCTGGTTGAAAACAAGATCCTGGAATCCAAGAGCTCGGCAAAATCATAAAAAAATAATCCTATATATTGCTCATTGAATGGATGGTGTCTCATGGACTGTTGCTGTCACTGTGGGACCAAAAGAAGACCTGTGCCCAGTTCCATAATTGTCTCTGCAATGTGAGTCACAAATTTGGTGGGAACAGATGGAAACTGAAGTGCTGTGAACTGGCACAACACACAAATTCACACTTGAGGAGATATGGGGATGGTGGGGAGACAACCCCAGGGAAGTTGTGACAACACCAAGCCTGTCAGAGTTCAAGGAGTGTATGGATGATGCTTGTAATTGTATTTAATTTTGAAGTCCTGTGAGAAGGTGGGGAGTTGGACTCAATGAACTTTATGGGCCCTGCCCAGCGTAAGATATTCTGTGGTCTGATACAGCCAGTTTGAATAATTGTTGTTTGGTCTCTTACTGTAGCCCTGGACTCCAACTCCTGAGTGTTGGCTGTTCCCCCTCAGATTCCAGATCTCTAGGGAGCCCATTGCCTGAGGTGTCATAAACCAAGGTGGAAATGTCTGTTCAGAGAGCCTGTCCCTGCTCTGGCGATGCTCTCCAGGTGACTTACAGGCTTTTGGATGTTGTTTGGTTTCAGCACTGATTCTTCATCCGGTTTTCAATAGAAGAGAAGGCACAACCAGCCCATTACGTGGTGGGAAGGGGAGGGGGTAGGAAGAGTTTGGCAGCTGAAAGGGATGTGCTGAAAACCTGAACAAGGAGAGAGGAGAGTCTTGCTGAAATGGTAAGGGGTTGGGGCAGCACTCATCACTGTGCCACACCAGGAGATTGGCTGCCAAAGGGCAGTCTCCTTCTTGGGGTGGTGCTTAGTGGGGCTAATGACAACCATAAGTAGTAAAAGTATGGATGCTATTGGAGAAAAAGGCCCAGGAATGGATAAAGAATAAATTGGCTGTGCTGTGTACAGAGAGGGCCAAACAGATGTTAGGCCTCATCCAGAGCCCATTGAGTTAATGGAAAGACTCCCTTTGGTTTCATTGGACGCTGTCTCAGACCCATTCCAGCTTCACAGGAAGCAGTGGAGACCAAGAGCAATAACTTGTGGTGGCTGGAGTGGTGTGAGTTGCAGAGGTGTGGCCAGGGGGGGTCATGCTGAAAACAGATGGGTCTGACAGACCCGTCCCTTTGGGCTGGGTAGCCCCTCTGCCCATTCCCCCCACCTGGCCATGAGCAGCCTCATGTGGGTTTGGTCCTCTGGCCAACACTTTGGCATAATTCTGAGCAGAACTGGCCTTTCTGCCTTCTGATGCACCCTCCTACTGAAGGAGGTTCCAGTGTGATCTTGTGGTGGCTCAGGATTTAGAAACAGTGATTTGAGCCATCCACAGAGAAGGAGGAAAGGAGGTCTGCTGAGAACTGTTGACCAGGGAGGAATTTTGTTGTGGACCAGCAAAAAAAATAATGTAAAGCAGGTGTTTCTGCAATTGTGAGACATTTGTAAAGCCAATGTGTTCAACAAATCTCCCACTCACATTCTGGTCCACGTGACATGGCAAGGTCTGACGCGGCGGACCGCAAATAGAAAACATCTCTCTGTACTAGTTGGCGTGCACAGGGCCTCCCTTCCCTCCCGCTCTCTGCTTTTCTGTTTATTTAGGTGTGTGTCTTTGTTTCTGTTTTTACATTTAGCACGAGTGGAGAGGAAGTAGGATTTCATACAGCTTAGGAGGCTGGAGCTCTCCATGCTTTGGAGCATGGGCCTTTATTTGTCCTCACCCTGCAGGTGCGAGTGTTCACAGGCCAGACCCTCACTGGTATGAACAGCCCCGGGCTCCATGAGAGCTCCCTCCTCTGAGCCAGGCCATCTGAGCAGGCCTGTGGTATCCAGAGATGCAGACACAGGCTATGCTGAGGCCAAGCTGCCCTCATGGTTAAGAGTGGGAACTGGAAGCTAAGCAGAATCCTTTTTCTCCAGGTGACGGTATCAGGAGGAATGGATCAACCATGACATTGTGAAGATGCCTCAACAAACAGCAGATGCTGTTTTGTTCAGGGTTATGAATTTACTGGAAATGTAATTTGGGGAATACTTTAATTGAGTTGAATTTAGGCCAACTTGGAGAGGGGCAAGGAAGAAAGTTTTAAACCTAAGTTCAGAGCTCTTCTCAGGACTCCCTTCCCCTCTGCAGCTATTTCCCTGCCCACACATGTACACACAACACCAGGGCCAACCATGGCTTAGGCTGAGCTGTATTTTAGGTACTTAACAGGTTTAAATCATGACCCTGCAACACCCAATCTCCAAAATAGAATCTCTTGCTCTTGTTGACAGTAGTGCACTTCTAGCCCTGTTTAAAAAGAAGCTGATACTGAGACAAGCCACTGAACTTTCTGAGTGAGGTAAGGTCAGTTTAGGGCTGGATGAATTGCCTGGCAGGAAGGTTGTGTGGAAGTTTGGCTATTTCACCGTAACACAGCAGAAGGAGAACGCCCCAGCCCTGACTTCCAGTCCTCTTTTTAACCATGCTGGCTTGTTTACATTTGGGTGGTAGATGGGTGGAGCCATTACTCCAATTTTTTGGCCCGAGTCTGTCCATTTGGATGTCAATGTAAACTGATGCAATTAATAATAGTGGCCTGCCATTGGAAATGATTAGTCTGTTCATTTCCCATAAATATTGGCTGGCTGGCTTCACCTGGCAGAGGCTGGGAATTGTCATGGCAGAGATGAAAGCCCAGAGAATATGGGGATTCATAACTCCATGAGAGCTCTGGTGTTTTCCAGTCTAACAAGACTATTGGATTTAGACATAAGCAGGATACTGGACTGGGATTTGGGGAGCAATAGAGAAAGTTCAGGTATTTCAAAGCAAGTTCTTGTCAGAAAGTTAATGTCTCATTAAAATAAGCCCCAAACTAATAGGGGAACTTTTAAATGTCAGGGGAAAGTTGAAAAATATCCAGGCTTTCTAATTAAATACCACTTCCCATTCCTACCTCTCCAGCATGGCAGTCTATGCTCTACCACACTGACCAGCTCCAGTGGGCAGAACTACACGTAAAATGTAGCCGTGTTTGAACTTCAGAGCTATTTATTCTACAGATGGTCTCCAATTCCAAATAACACTGATGCCAACCAGGTTTTTTCTCCCCAAGACTCAGGCATACAACACACTTTCCGCTTTTGGAGCTCATCATTCCTTAACTCCAGAAACTGCAATATGAACCTTGGCTACTATGCACACTTCAACTTGAAAACACAGCAGTGATCTGGGATTTTAATTCAAGCAAATTTGAGAGTAGATTAGAAATAGGATCCAGATGCATCTCTAATAGTGAAAAGAAAAATTAGCAGAACATTGGAGCTGAAATGAACTGTCTCTCTTTCAGCTTTTTTCCTCCCTTTTGCTTTGTAAGAGAAATTACATAGACCTAAACCACCATAATTAAATTGTCATTTGCTCCTTGCCTTGGTAGAAGTTCTGCCCAGCTGAGCACATCTCAGTTTCCATCCTGGGCATTTACCTACAGCACGGGGCTGGGAGTAGGGGGTAGTTTCTTACTTGTTTTAAGAAATTAGGAATCAGAAGCATGCACAGCCTGTCTGGTAGAGTCTTCAGCGAGCGAGCTGCCAGGCTCTGCAGGTTATACATCATTAGCACACAGAGTGTCCAGGAGAGCCCAAAGCTTGTGCAGGTGTGCTGGCAAAGCTCGCACCACTTCCCTCCCTCCTCCCTCTCCACCGCACTTCCAGCAAGCTGATACTTGAAACCCGATGTGGCAAAATCACAGAGAACTCCTCTCGAGTTTGTCAGCTCCCAGCTCACCCAGCAGACGTGACTGTGAGAGGGCGCGTGGAGCCTGGAAGGGACTCGCTGGAAAAACAAAACCACCGAGTCAAAAGCTTAGTGTGTTTTTCCATGAGTGTATGAAAAAAAGTGTGAGTGGTTTTTTAAGCACTTTCAGATATTAGAAGTTTAGTGAACACAGAGACAGCTTCTTTTTTTTTTTTCCTCTTTTTTCCCCTGCCCTTGAACTTTGGGAATGACTATAGGAAATATATCCCAAGCTGTTTTCAATGACCCATTCATGTAGTGGGTTTCTTTCAGCTTTTCCCAAAAGAGAGTGAGCTTCACTCAACCTCTGCTCTGGCATCAGCTGCCAATTATTTGTTCATCCTACTCAGATAATCAATATAAGTGGATGGCATCTGAAAATAATTATACACACAGCTCTTCCCCAGCTTCCAAGATGAAGACAGAAGCTGGGAAGAGAGCCTTTGCATATTCAGCACTTGTTAAAAGAATGAAATATAGTGCTGTGTGTTATTGTTGTATCCCAAATCCTGGGCATTCAGCAGCAGTTTCTTTTGACGTTGCGTAGCACTCTGGCCACATGCACCTGAACACAAAGCTCATCAGCTTTCCCATCCTTCCTGACTTTGCTGGAAAAGTTGTGCTGTCTGCTCATGTGGCATGCCAAAGGGCAAGAACTCCTGTTGGGAGGAAGAATCTGGCTGGGTCACTGCCCTCTTTTTTTTTAAGAGACAGCAGCACAGCTGCAGTTTTACAGCCAAATGTCCTGGTCCCAAGCCAGAGTGTGGTGACAAGTGGGTGGGCTATGCAAGGCATGGGGTCTCTCTGTAGCAAGAGATGAGCTTTTCCAGACAAAATCCATGTTCAGCCCCCCAGCTAAAATGGCTCTTGTCTCTACATGGCTCATGGCAAAGTCACCTTGAGATGTCAATCAGGGTGTCACTGCCTACTGAAGAACCTGATTCAGGTTCTCCATCAGCCGAGAGAGTCCTCCCAGCCAGGAAAGTAGTGAGTCATGTTGTATTAGAAGATATTTAGTGTCTATTTTAGGAGTTTTGCAGCCTCAGCCTCCCTTCAGGCAGTGGCCAAGATGAACCATTGGCGTGAACATGAACATTCCCACTGCAGCCTCCCTGAACAGCAGTGGCACTGGACGCCAACATGGGGCCTCTGAGCTGAGCAGGTGGTAGGAAAAGCAGAGGCACAGATTTTGCCAGGGCAGGCTGTAACTGCAGGGTAAGGCTGTGTCCTTTTCCTCCTGCAGCCCCGGGGAAGCTTTGTATAGCACTGTCACAGTGGGGACTGGATCCTGGCTGTGGCCCTGTTCAGGTTTAATGTTTTTTCCATAAAGTCTGTTCATGGTCCTATTAAAGACAGGAGGAGAGGTGCAGCAAGGATCTGTCCCAGTGTGGCTGTTCCCACATGTTTCATTTAGACCTTTCCTGATCTGCAGAAGGAATGCCATGGCTGTACAGCCTGGAAAATCCTGTGATGCCTGCAAGAGCTGACCACTAGGGCCATCAGGAGTCTGGCAGCTGCCTCCCCGGAAAGAACTAAGGACATGGGGCAACCTGCTGCTCCCAGCAGGTTTCCCAGGGCTATTTCACATATCTGGACAGCAGCAATTACAGGCAGCAATTCGTTTTGGCCATTACTCTGGGATCTCTGCTATCTCCTAATCTAGGCAGCAAGCAGAAGTGTTTGTTGATGGGCTGCTCCATTGTCCATCCCCAGCTTTTCTCCATGGTGGTACATTGTTTGTGGTGCTGTGTAAATCCTCCTGCCAGCCCCAACAATACCTCGCACAACCCCGGCGTGTCGGGAGCTTCCAGGCTGAGGAGAAACCGATCCCGCTCGGCCCGGCTCCGTTTGTGGCAAAGTGTTTGTGCAGTGCTTAACTCCTGCACAGACACACACAGCCACAAATCTCCAGGTTGTCTCACAGCCTTTTCATTCAATTAAGTCTGTTGACTTAGTCTCATTTTGGGCAGTAACTGGATTTAGATAAGACAGTGGAAAGCAAAACATCAATTGTGTGATTCCTGGCCCAGCCGGTATGTTGATCCGAAGGGAATGTTTGTGCGGGCGATAACGGAGGCAGTGCGGTGATTAGGACAAAGTCATTTGGTGCAGACTCTAACACAGAGTAAAAACGCTCTGTGTTAAGTGCAAGCACTGGCCTGAGGAAGCAGAGGGAGCTGCGTGCTTCCACAAATTCCCTCTTTGCCTCACTTGATGCATCTGCTGTGAACACACAGTGATGGAGAGGTCCTGGCTAGTCTGAAAGGGGAATCATGTTGGGCTCAGAACTGGGAGATCCCACTGGGTGAATGGGCTGTGCTGGAGCCCAGCCATGACTGCCAGAACTGTGACTGCTGCAAGGTTCTACAGGGATGTAACCATTTGGGATCCAGCCAGTTACTCTTTGTCAGAAACAGACTAAAGTTATTCTGGGATATTTCCTCCCCACAAGCTGTAGGGCATGAGTTTATAGGCAGTTCCCTAGGGGCTTGATTTGCCCAGCATCCCTGGGAAGAGGAGATGTAGGTGACACACTCTCAGCATCCACTCTTTAGGATGCAGGTGGTCCAGGTGGAAAGGTCCTCTATATACCATAACTGCTGTCTCTCTGTATAAGCAAGAGGCGAGAAAGCTCTCCTATTTGCAAGCAAATATTTTTGTAATGCACTCCTGTGTCTGCTACTGCTTTCAGGCTGTAATCAGAAAATATGTCATATCCATTGTTATATGTTTGTCAAAAGCACATTTCTATGCATGACTTTTTTGGTCGCTGTTTTCCAGGTAACTTTTAAGCTAATGGGAAGCGTAGGGCATTCCTAACATCCTGCAAATCTTCAGCAAGGGCCATGGAAGAACAGTGCAGAAAAAAAACAGTGAGAAGACATTACTTCCTACATTAGCTGAGGATAAGGCCATTGGAACATAGCAAATGTATCACTGACTTTCTCGTTTTCTTATGCTGGAGAGGATTTCTTCCTTTGATTCTCATTTGTGTCCTTCTGTGACATAAGATTTGTGATGTAAAGAGATCGTTCTACCTCATTGCACTGTGAGAACTGCTGGTGGCCATTGAAAGTGGACAATACATTTTTGGTGGTTCACAAACGACAGGCTGTGTGCAGCCTCACTGAGCCTGTTCCTCTGAACAGCACAGCTCACCACTGCAGGCACAGGGGGATGTGTTACCTTAAAGGGGTTTTTTTTCCATTCCTCCCACCTGCTCACTTCTCTTTTGGGCCATGCAGCACTTCTCATAGAGGTGATGCTGGCAGCAATGTAAACCCAGTGGTTTTGAGAGATGTTCTGTGCCATGGGGCAGTGATTCTTCATATCCTTCTTCCTGTGTGTTTTAGTGCACTCAGACACTCAGTATTTCCATCAGTGACTTGGACCATGGAGTGTTCATGCTCCCTTGCAGCAGGACACTGCAGGAGTGGTGGAGGGACCCCAGGCACTGTGGACTCTGTGCCCAGCACATGGCTCAGCCCTGGCACAGTGTGCAGCTCCTGGGCTGTGTGTACACACACACAAACACTTAATTGTTGGCAACTTAACATTTATTAAACATCTTCTGGTAGCGATGAAAGATGGCATCCTCCCAGAGTTTTGCATGAGCTAATCGGCCCTTTGTGTGAAAGTGTAGGTGGAGACTCTTCTAACAATACAAAGTTGGTTAGCTCATCATCTTGGCTTTAGGGGCATACTGATGTGCCCATCCTGCTTTCAGAGCCATGAATAATCCAGCTTTGCTGCTGTCCTCTTGCAAAAAAGAAAGCGAGAGTGTAGTTTCAGGGCTTGGTGCTCAAGCCTGTTTCTCGGTACAGGGGA
This sequence comes from Illadopsis cleaveri, assembly GCA_013399915.1. Classification (NCBI taxonomy): domain Eukaryota; kingdom Metazoa; phylum Chordata; class Aves; order Passeriformes; family Timaliidae; genus Illadopsis; species Illadopsis cleaveri. Next base: position 73,376 of record VXBB01009081.1, on the reverse strand, counting down.
TAAACAGGGATTCACCTGTTATTCACTGGGATCACTCTTAGCTACAGTCTTCTTTGGATTGCTCTTGGTATCAGAAGTGATACCTATCAGCATAATTGCTATTTTTCAGCCATCAGTTGGAATAACACATTGAGGATTAGGCAGGTATGATTCACTATCAAAAGGAGAGGACCATCCACAGAAGACTGTGCAGCTCACAGTTCATTGAAACCTTTGTTAACTGTCTGGATGGTGGAGTAGTAGGTTAAACCAACAAAATAGGCTGGAAGACCCCGACTTTGGGAGAAGGATTGATCTTAAATGCTCTTAAATGTTCATAAATACACTTTAGAAATAACCTTAGGTGAAAAAGGGAAGTGCATAATAAAAATACACATAAGCAATCAGGTCAAGGTCCTGGCACTATGCCAGGGGAGCTGGTAGAGGACAAGGTCCAGTGTAAATCTACGATATGATGCTGTGGCCAGAGAGATACTTGGCATTGGAAGGGATATTAAGAGCACCCTCTGTATGGGGGTCCTTGTGGTGCTGGAGAGGCCCAGACCTCAGATCCACACTCCAGACTTCAAATACAGATGTTAACTCTGGAGGAAGTCTGCAGGAGGGCAACAGGACTGATAAGAGATTTCACAAAACACGACCTGTAAGGAATTATTTTTTAAATTGGATTTGTTTAGTCTAGAAAAGACTGAGGACAGCTGTGAGAGGCTTCATTTGTGAAGACAGTAGCTGAAAAGGGTCTGGTAAAAAAGTGCAGTGGTCTTCGATCTATTTGCATGGGGAAGGACAAGAGGAGGTGAGAGTTTAGGAAAGCTGTTTCTAAAAAGAGTGGGAGATGCTGGAACTGATGATGCAGAGATCTCCATCTCTGGGAGTTTTTAAGGGTTTAAAGTAATGTGTCCCATGAGTGGCATAGGCACAGGCACAGAATGACTCAGAGGGGTCTCTCCACACCTACATGATTTGTTTAAATCCATTCTGTGGGGTTTGTTGCTTTCTTGGCAGTAGTAGAAGGAATGTTGGACTCAAGTTTGGTGGCTGACATGGAAAACATACTGATTAGTGGGTATGTTTGCACAGAAAATGTTGATAAGACAGGAAAAATGATATCGTCGTCAGAAACAACAGCCAAAAGTTTTAGAAGTTCTGCTTCAAAGAGGTATATTTAAGGAAAACAGCTCCTGTGGCAAAACATCTTTCATTAAACAAAAGATTTAGCTGGAAAAATTTGCAATGAGCTCTGCAGATTAGCAGCCCAGCACAATCCCAAGATATCTGAAGTGTAGTTACTGATCCTAGAAATGGTTCTTTTCACCCTTTGGGATTAAGCAGAGATAACACAACACCTCTGTTTACAATTGGAAGGTGAGGAAAGAGATTTTCCGGGCAGCCAGAGAGGAGCTTCATCTGTGAAAAAGGCCATGGAAGAGCAAGGATCAAGAAAGACTGTGCTAAAACTGCCAGATTAGGAGGGCAGAGGTATCTCTCAGCCAAGGAAAGACTGTGGTTCAGGGATGAGGGGCAGAAACACAGGGCTCCGAAACTGCTGGTTCTCACAAAGCCTGCACTTCCGTGTGTTCAGCCCAGGAAACTGCTGAGTGGGATGTGAAGCTGCCATATGTTTTTGCAGATGCTCCAAGCATGTGTGCTCCCCTTATGGATATATGCTTTATACCCAGGTTTGAAATTGGGTCAAAGTATTCCAGAGCTCCAGGAGGAAACTCCTGAGAATTTACAGACCTGAGATGCTGTGACAATGCTTCTGGACAGCAATTTTACTTTCCCCTATTGAGGCTTGGGTAGACAGAGGGGAGTGCAACAGGAGATCCAGACCAAAGATCAAGGCAGACACATCTGCCTGGCTGTCAGATTTCACATCAACAAATTGGAAGAAAATTAAAAAATCGAAAGTCAGATCTGGTCCTTGCTCTGGGAATGCAAAGAAGTCTGAAAGGCTCCTACATAAATATTTATGCCTGGCATAAAACCACCACAGAAACTTCTGTGTTTCACTGGTTTTGCCATCCTTTTAATAGGAATATGTCAAGTGAATATGAAGGAATGAGATCTTATTGTTAGCATAGTCTTGAGTTGGTATAACTTCCCTTAAGAGGAGGCTGCAGTGCTCTGCCTCTGCCCACCACAGCTCAACAGCTGCCCTCCCAAACACGTCAGGCTGCAGGCTCACACCTTAAATCAACAGTCCTGCAGGTGTGAGAGACAGGGGACCTTAAATTCTCAAAAGTGGTTTTTTCCCTCCAAAGCCCCAGGGAGATTTGTATCCTAGGAAAGAATTCCTCTGTCAGGCATGGAGGATGAGCTGCCACCATCATCATTGCTCTTAGCTTTAATTTCCAGCACAAATAGCCCCAAACCTCTCTGGAGTGGGGGCAATATGAGACAGACACATTGCTTCTTAATGCAAAGCCAACTGTGTTTACTCCATTACTCAGTTCCAAATTACAAGCCTTATCTCACAGGAGCTTGGGATTGCTCTATAGTTTCAGAAACTTCAGGGTAAAAGGGTTATTTTTTAAATACAGTGTTTTCCAGAAAGACTATCTTAAAAATACAGTGCAGTTCAAATCCTCTGCTTCCTTTAATGCTATTTTCAGGTTTTGGGGTTTTTTTTCAAATTAGGTTTAGCAACATGCATGAGATGTTAGATTAAAGGGACAAGACTTGGGTTTTCTGTGTCTGTACAGAAATAGCTGTTCCCTGGGTGGGCTAGGTGAAGCTGAGCAGAGTTATTGTCCCTTGACTTCCCCAGCCCTGGAGGAGGCAGGGATGGGACTGGCTGCCTGCAGGAAATTCTGGCCAAAAGCACTGGGCCACATCCTTTGTGGAGGTAAATCAACATTGTCTGGGTGGCGTTTCTGGAGCCATGACTATTTTCATCAGTATCAGGCCTTTTCCATATGGTGAGGAAGTGGTAAAGATCACAAAGGGAGGGGAATCTGTCCATGCATGGCAATAATTGCAAGAATCTACTGGGTTTTCCTATGTAGGTGGTGTTATTTTCTCTAAAGAATGAAAGTGTGGCTCTTTTCCCCTAAGGAGACTTGCTGAGCAGCTCATCCCAATAAGACAACTAGCCCAGACATCCAGAGGAAGAGCAGTGTTGTTGTGAAGACAGAGCCCCAAAAGGCAAAATGTCTGGATTTTATTTGCAGCTCTGCCACGAACTTCCTGGATGACTGTGGCCAAGTGAACCAGGTCCATTGTTCCATGCCCTCTCTGCACAGGCATGAGTTGTACGTTCACTCAGGGCTTTGCTCAAAAGTCCAGCAAAAGCAAAGCTGCAGAGAACCACATGCTGCCCTGCTTTACCTAAGAGAAGGGGGATGAGTTAGTGAAGCCACTGGATCCCTGACAGCAGGGATCTGGATCCAGAAACAGAGGAGAGTGTCAGAGCAAATCCCACCTTGCCCCATGGCCCATTGCTGGCAGATGGTGCCTAAGGAGGAAAACAAATTCAGAATGAGCAGAGCTGGACTTCCAGATTTGGGAGTGGTTTGTGTGAACTCAGCAACGCTCAAAGGATTTCTAAGCCTGGGAGCATGACTAGTCCAGGATGAGCTCTCAGGGCACCTTGGGATTTTTAGCTTCCTTGGAGCAGGACTCATTTCTTCAGCTGTATGTCTGACCTGCTGGGTCACACAGGGTTTTTGTAGCTGCTGCAAAGAACAGCCTTCCCATGGTTGTGTCAGCTCTCACAAGGAAGTGATGCTGCCTGCCAGGGAATTGAGGCTAAATGCACTAGTGTTTCCTCATGCTTTGGAAGGGAAGAGAAGTCTGGAGAGATCTATTGTTGTGGTGTACAGGAATTTTGCCAGTGTAATGCCCTATAATAACAGCTAGTCTTCCTTCAGGTCATTAAGTTGCCTATTTTTTAGTACTCTTGCTCATGACAAATAGATCTTGAGTTTTGAGATGCCCTCCTCTTTCCTTTTTCCTTACTTGCTGAATGTATTTGGGATGTTTTCTTTATTTTCTTTTCTTTTTTTCTCTTTTTTTTTTTTTTACGGTGGTGTATCCAAATATCCCTGTTTAAGTGTCATCTTCCAAATCTCTCCTCCAAGGAACCATGAGCAGATAACCAACACATATGTGCTCTGTCACCATGTCTCAGTGGGAACTAAAGCACAAGGAAATATTTTGAAGGGCACTACAGATGATGAAACTGGATTTAGAATAAGGAAATGTCTGTCTGCTCTCAGAGATAGTCTCACATCTGCTTTGTCCATTCCCCATAACCAAGCTGCACCCTGGAAGCCACAGCGCTGAGTTAGGGTGGGGTGGGTTGAGCTTTCAGCCCAGCCTGTGGTGGGGGTTCCTACAGCTGGGCTCAGGATGGTGTGAATGTGGCTACATTCCACCTGGAGATGGCTGGTGTCCAGCTGGCTGGGAAGGGGGCTGGATGGACAGGCAGCTGTTTGCCTCAGCCAGCATGGACATGCCCAAATTCTCCTCATGTGCAACAGGAGGGTACTCAGATATTCCAGTGATGAGGGCAGTCTGAGAACCTGTTTAGACCAGAGCATGGGTTTCAGTGGCAGTTTTCTGGCTGATTAATTGGGTGACTTCATGCAAGTCTCAGCTTGCCGTTGCCCTGTCCAATAAATGGGAATAGCAGCATTTGTCTCCCTTTGTAAAACACTCTGAGGTCTATGGATAATCCTCCTCCTTTTTCCCACCCATCATTATGGGACCAAGTGGAATCTTACGACACATTGAGTTTCTGTGGTCTGGCGTTTGCCAAGCATCTCAGAATGACTCTTTGGCTTGAGTTTGCAATGTCTGTGACTGCCACGTGACTCGTCATGGCAGCTCCTCATTGAAACCAGGTCACCACTCACCTGAGAGTGCTTGAGATGGGGAGAGGAGCTGAAGTGGGCACAAGGAGGATACAGCCCCTAGGGCATCCTGTAGCCACACACATCAGCAATCTATCAATAACCCACAGCACTTTGTGGTTCAAAGCTCTGCAAATACTTAAGAGTGCAAAATTCCAAACAAGAGAAGAGTCCTCTTGACCACCACAGTGCTCTCTGTTACCCTGGTGAGCAGTAGGCAGAGCTGGAGAATGATCTTCATTGGGCATTTTGAGATGTTCTCATAACATGATGTTCAACAGTTTGAATTCAAGGACCTTGTGCTGTTGTGCACTACTGATATTTTAGGACACAGTTACTTCTTTCCCTGATTGTCCTTGGAATCTTAGAATAGAATGAGTTGGGTTGGAAGAGACCTTAAAGATCATCTGGTTCTAACACCCCTGCCATGAGCAGGGATGTCATCCACTACATCAGGTTGCTCAGGGCCCCATCCAACCTGGCCTTGTCCAGGGATTTTCTTCTATGTTGGGATGCAAATCCATTCTTAAATCTCATCCCAAGCAGGTACCAATATGTACCTGTTGGTATAGGATGTGCTACTGAAGTTATGCTATTTCTTAAAATGACATGAAAGAAAACCTAAATGATTGCAATTAAACCTTGAAGAAGAGAGTGAATAGCTAAGAAATCAGGTTGCTGATACACAGAGATCTTCCCAAAGAACACTGCAAGGCTGGAGGAGCCTTAAGAGCCAGGAAACCAGCAGAGATCAGTATCAGGTGGCAATGAGCTTACAGGAGAGAGGTTTGATCACAATCTCCAAGTACTTACAAGAGGGAGGGAAATGAGGCAGATGTATCCAGACATCTTCTGGCTGAAACTTGAGGCTGAACATCTTTTACTTTTCGTGGTGGTGGGGAACAGGAGCAGTAGCTTCCTGCAGAGTAACACCCCAAGGTTCCTGTAGTCCCTGAGTGGCTAAGGGCAAGTGTTTGAAGAAAACCAGCTGTAGTTGTGAGAGGAATGAGCTGGAGGTGTGTGGTGGCGTTTGCCATGTACAGGAGCAGATTAGGGATCCTCCTGAGTCCTATAGTTCAGGATACAGTGATTTGGATTTCTTCTGCCACAGCAACATTAAAGCAAACTTCATCTTCTCATCTCATCAAGTGCTGAGCCCCACCAGTGAGGGTGAAGCTTTTGAGAGGGAATAATGCTTCAAGACTCAACTCCAAACACCATCAGTTATCTAGGCCAGCTTGAGCTGCCTCTTTTCTTGTCCTTTGCCTCCACTGTATCATTACAGGTTGACAGCATCAGAATTACCTGGTGCTCTCATCTCTCCCTTAAATCAGAAAGGAGCCCAAACAAACAAGTAACATACCAAGAGCCCATGAGTGAGTGAGTGAGTGAGTGCACTTGAAAGGCTGCAACTTCCCAGAGCAGCACTCGGGGTCTGGGCTGTGAGGGACTCAGCACCTGGCTGCGCTGGACCCAATGGCTCTGGATTTCATTGGTCCTGTCAGGTATCATCTGTCCATACACAAGCTGTGTTTTACTTATAAAGTAAATTGCATTACATTGGCTATAATGTACAATTTCAAAGCAGACCCACCTTAAAAACATTTTGTTTAATAAAATAACTTAATTAGAAGAGAGCTTCTGGCTGATGTGGTTGAGGTTGTGATAATTTTTCCTTCTCAAATCATTTTCTCTGTTTATTATACTTAATTATAGTGTAATTATGTATCCATCCTCTAGGCAAATTATGCAATCAGAAAATGTGAGTGGTTCATTTGCCACTGCTGTTGGGCCCAGTGTTTACATCCCTATTACAAAATATGAGCATAATTCCTATTATTTATAGTATTACGTATATGCATATATATAAAAGAAGTTTCACACAGGATGAAGAATTGTTGTAAATATTTTATTGGCACTCATTTTTGCATCATCCACTCAATTCATTTGTGGCCTACTAATAATGCAGACACCCAAAGCTCAGGTAAGTAAAATCTTTACCATGAATTTTCTCAAACACAAATATGTGAATGTGGAAGTTGCACAGCTGAGCTTTAATTTTGGTAGGAAGGTAATTATTACTTTTAAGAGCTGTTTTTGCATTTCACTTCCTAATATTCCAGGATTTAACACAACAAGAGAGAAAAGAACCCCACAATATTCAGTTGTGGAGTGTGGAGTTGTGCTCACATCATGAGTTCAGACTAACCTATTTTTAGCCATGTGCTTCATGAACTTTCTAACCATGGCAGCCCTGACTTCAGCAGACTGAGTTGTTTGTTCTTCCTCTGGTTTCCCTTGATGGGAGTTGACAGATCATGTTGAACATAGCAAAACGTGAAGCCAAGTGTCCAAATCTTGAAAACCCTCCTGAGATGGATGTTTTCTCCTTCTTTGGCCAGCTCTCAGAGTTAATACAAACTGAATTCCCACTTGGCAATTTCAGCTTCTCTGTCAGTGCTTATTTTGCAGAATGAAGCCATTCTTACCAGTGGAGCAGGTGGGGGAGGTGACATATCTTCTGCTGGAGTTCAACCCCCTCATGTTTGTTACAGCTGGCAGAGGTGAGACATCCACCTCACCATCCCACCCAGAGAAGGAAAAAGGTGATTCCTGATCATCCTCACCAGCCCTGCAGCTGCCCCTTGGCCTCAAACAGCCTTTCTTTCTCCCCACCCTCAAAGTACAACCACTGCCCCGTTCCTCCCTCTCCCTGAGAGGAGAACTGTCAGTTGTGGTCTCTGAGGGAAAGGCACTGCCCCAGCCAGCCTGGAATAAAGCTATAGAGTGGAGAATCAAAGCCCAGATCCAGGCAGATACTTTGTGGTAACCTAAGATCCCATGAACATCTGAGGAGATTTTTCAAAGGAGCCAGTGAACACTCCTGGGTAGGGGCTGTTGCTCCATCTTGACCCACTGGGAGCTGCAGTCACTCACACTCAGGGGGGCCAAACCAGCCCAAGCAGGGTGAAAATAGCCAAGCTACTGCTCCCAGTGCTGCCTGTAGCAGCAGATGGGACACAGCACCTGGGATGCCACATGCCAAAAGCCCCAAGCCTGGAGCAGGCAGCAGCTCCATGGAGAGCTGAGGGACCATAAGAGCAGGCACTGACTCAGTCCACGGCAAGGAGGCATCTCCCAGAGCAGGATGAGATGGGAGCAGTGGGTATGTAAGATGTTTTTGTTTTTTCCTGATGTTATCCCCATTTTCCCAGGTCCCAGGTTCAGACAGCCGTCTGCCATGCACTTTGGCCAGACACTGAGACGCTAACCATGAGCTGGCATTGCTGCCATGAGCAGAGGGACAATGCCATGGAGTGTCTGGGCAGTGCCAGCCTCTTCCCACAGGGATTTTGTCTGGGCTGAAGTAGGCTGAGACTGGGCAAAGGGTGCTCTGGCCCTGGCCCCCTGCCAGAGGAGGATTTGGCCATTATAGCCTCACTTGCTTTTGGGGTGTGGTCTGAAAGGAAGTGTTGGAATATTTGTAGGGGGTTTTCCACATTTTGTTATGAAACCCTTGGGTTTTCCATGCCTTGAATTTGGGCGCACATACCTTAGCAAGCAATTTTACAGGTGCTTGGCTCCAAGGTGATGCTTCCCACCTGTTGGTTTGTAAATGCTATGGAATGAGTGGTGTATTTAACTATTTCTGAGCAATGGGGAAGCTGTGGTGCAGTTTACCTGAGGTCAGGCAGAAGTCTGAAGGAAGGGCTTGGAGCAGGAGTCAGACTGCCAAGTCCCCGGCAGCCAGGCACAAGTGGGGCTCCTCCATCCTTTCTGTCCTTTCCTGGTTTTGTTTCCCCTTGTATTCCTAGAGGGGGAAATGAAAGAGAGGGAAATTAAATGTGGATTATAAACTCCAGCATCTGTGCTAGGGGAATCTGCAACCAAATGCAAGTGGATGGATTTGATCCAGTATTGGCCACTGATTCTTAAAGAACTTCTTGTCTCAGAGGGAACTGGTTCAGAAAGCAGCCAAGAGCTGAGACCCCACAGCTCTGAGTGAGGACAAGGGCCACTCTTCCTAACTGAGGTTTAACTGAAGTTGAATTTCAGTTATTGGGAAGCCATATGGGAAGTCTGGCCTGGTTTCATGTCTTGGAGCCCCCCTGGAAGCCTCAGCCCCAGAAATGTGTTCCAGCACTGTTTCAGCACACGCTGAGCCTCACACAGTGTCCAGGGGAGCATTGCACCCATATCTGAGCTGTCGTGAGCTAAAGCCAGCAGAAGTAGCTTTCCATTCACACCTTCTGTTTTCATGTCAACATGCCATAATGACATGAGGCAGCAGATGGATGCAGACCAGGAAGAATATTTGGACATATTAGGCAATGGGGATTGGTCCATTCAGCTCACACATCTCCAGCTGAGAGATCACAAGGCTGCAAAGGACCAAACTGAAGGCTTCTCATAAATAGAAGGAAAATGGGCTTTGCCCAGGTTTATTGAACATTTTACTTAAATCACCAGCTCCTGTCCCAGTCTGCAAGACTCCACACCCTACCCTTTAAATTGCTAACAGAATGACCCCATTTTCATTGGGTTCAGAGTCTTTTTCAGAGTTGACACTTCCCCTTCTGGGGAAGGGCTGAACAGCAGAGATCCAGCTAAAATCCTGTGTCAACAGATAAAGATAAAACACACTTTTCAGTCAGCTATGGGATGTGTTTCCCAAAAGCTCTGGTATCTCTGGTCCTCTCTACTTAGTCTGTAAGTATTACTTTGCGTAATAGAAGACAACAATGTTTGACCATCTGGTAGCAACACCACCATAAATTTAGGTTGTTTCACTCACTCTCCCATCAGCAACAGGAACAGAGCTTCCTTCTTGTTTCCCTTGGTCTCTCAGCCCTGTGCTAAAACGGCAAAACCAGAAGGAGCCATGGGGGAGTGAACTGTACCCTGAACTGGGTTTTTGAATTTTGAAAGACATCTCTGATTGTGAGTGAGATTCCTTCACAACTAGGACATTTCCCAATTCTGTGTGAGCACAGGGATGAAGAACTCAGTAACCCCAGTTGGGAGCAGACACTGGTTTGCACACAGACATCCTGTGTGCAAATGCCCCTTTCGCCTCCAGCAAAGCCTGGGACTGGGATCACATCACCTGGGCGTCGTGCCTGGGGAATCCTCACTGAGGTCAGTGTCACCAAGCAGCATCACACACACACATCCAACACTTGTGAGGGAGATGCTGAGCTCACTCATGTCCAGAGTGGAGAGACATCTATCACCCCTGAGGGACTCCTTATCCTGAGGACCATGCCACTTCTTCATCCCCATTGCTGGTTCTCTTAGACACCTGAACCAGGCAAACTATTTGCTGCCATTCCTCTAGTCAAGAGGAATATCCAGACCTGTACTCCTGTTTATCCACTCTTGGTGAGCATAGTCAGACAGTGAAAGCCTGGATGCTGGAGTTTATGGCTTAAATCAATGGGATTATTCATGAGTTGAGAGATAACCATGTGCTTTTATGCTTGGCTGGAGCAGCGTCTCAAGCTGACAGCTCGGAGTCAAAAGCTCTGAGTCACCAGTCCCTCCTCTCTCTCCTTCCTGTGTGACCAGTCTGCCCGTGTCTGCTTCCCTGCCTGCTACATAAGGAGGATGACAACCACTTTTATCTGATGGTTGCTTTCAAATGGCCCTAAAGGCCTCTTCTGGCCTGATGAAAATTCAGTAGAAGCTGGACTAGCATGGAAAGATGGGAGGACATTTAACTAATGAAAGCACTGGGGCTCAGGAAGGCAATTACATCTTTTCTTCCTCCCCACATTCCCACACAGGCTACTGGTGATGGCTGCAAAATCTTGTATGGGCAGAGAGGAGTGGGAGGCCATGGAAAAGGTGAGACAAGGCCCTCTGAGCTTGGGGGAGGCTCTCTGGGGTGGTGGTTGGGGTGATCAGCACAGCAGGTTCCCAGCAGTAGTTACACCTTAAAAGAGGCTCCTTTCAATTAAAAACCTGATCCTGCAAGCCTCTGCTTCACCTATGTACTTTGTACAACAAAAACATGCAGAAACCCCAGAGACAAAGAGACATACATGGGCCAAATGCATGTATTTTATGCCCCAGTTTACAGTAAGTCCCCAGAGGGGACTCCACATTTAGCATGTACCTCTCTAAATAAAAGATGATTTTAAATATAGACCCATCCCTTCTCCTGCTGCTCCTGTGCATAAAGTGTTGATCAGTACTGGTCTCTCTCCCTGGGGACCTGTGCAAGACCCACTCAGTGCTGAGTTTTAGGAGAGACAAGCAGTATGAGCTGCCCAGGGTGCAAAGGGCTGACTGGATCGAGGGCTGATGGAGCCTTTTCCTGGTCCAGTTGTCCCCTTGCCACTGTTCCTGGGAGAAGTTGCTCCTGCAGCCCTGCTTCAGAGCACCCCTGTTCTGGGGGAAGCTGCCTTTGGCATATGCTGGTAAGATGGGCTGTTCTGCACCTCCCTGTTGGTTAGCAAGTCAAATAGGAAGGAGAGTGTGAGAAACCCTGTGTGGCTACAGCTGCTGTGCCCAGGAGAGTGTGTGGGCAGAGGAGCTGTGGGCATCCTCCCAGCTGCCCCAGCATCAGTAAATGCAATTGCTCTCACTTTCCATTGATAGACATCAAAAAGCAATTAAGAATCAAGCTCTTCAAATTGATAGGTTTCAAATTGAATTTGAAACATTTTTCATTATTTGGCTGGTATTACTGCCTAGATTAGATTATTTTTAAAGGGAAGATTAAAATAAACAGTATTTATGGTTTAATTATTTGAATGACTAAGAAGCTACAGCTTTATTTTAACTTCACAGAGGACCAGGAGATGTTTTTAATGATATGTTTTACTCACATAGGACCTTTCATCCAAGAATCTCAAACTGCTTTTCAAATAATTAATTAATCCTTGTACCTCCCCTTGAGACAGTTATTATCTCTGATGTTACTGATGGGTAGGCAAAGGCACAAAGACGTCAAGGCACAAACTGTTTTCCAAATATTAATTAACTAATTCTCTCACCACTCTGTGAGACTGTTACTATCTCTGCCACTACCAGTGGGTAAACTAAGGCACAAATCTGCTAGTAACTCACCCGAGGCCATGCAGGTGAGTCAGGAGCAGGACTGAGAATAGCTATGAGCAGTCTCTGAGCTCATTGTTTCCAGCAAGTCCTACCCCATATTCCTGAAATGGGCAGCACATTCCCTGGTGTGAAGCACAGCTGAAACCAGCTGCTTTATGAAAATGTTTCCTCTGCTCTGTCTTCATTCATTGGAGATCATGTTTGCCCACATCAATCTGCAGTTTCTTTTGAACTTGTTGTGGCTGGTGGAAGCCGGAGTAACTGTGAGGAGAAATGTTTGGTTTAAAGGCCCAGGAGCTTTGAGATGCTCTGGTGGTGGGGCTGTCCAGCAGCAGGCAGTGGTTCTGGAGCTCATCCCTGTGCCTGGCCTGTGTGGCATCCTCGGGCCAGTGCAGCCTCAGGCTCAGGCAGGCACAGGGTGCCACATGCAGGGATTGGTGCCATTGCTTCTCTCTCCTGTGTCCCAGCCTGCAGCCCCAGAGCAAGCACGTGCGGGGCCCCAGGTGTAATAACCTGAGCTGCTGAACCTGTGTGTGTGTCCTGCCCCATTTACCCACCTCCTCCTTTGGCACGTGGCAGCAGGCTGTCTGTAAGGGTCCATGCAAGAGAATGTGGAGGAACGTGTGGACCGTGCAGGCCAGGGCCCCTCAGCAGCCAAACCCACCTTGTCCCATGCACAGTCCATCAGGCTTGGTGTGTGTTTATCCCATGGGGCAAGAGCTTTCCGTCCTCCCCAGGAGGAAGAGGAAAAGGCAGGAAGCTGGAGGTGCTCTCTGTCCCCAGGAAGGGTCCAGCTGTAGATTCTCTGCACAGGCACCTGAACCCTCACCACAAGCACATCCAGCTGAGCTATTTCAAACATGGGCTTGGCCCCATCAAATGCAGTCTCATTTCCACATGAAAGGGCTGGAGGAATATAAAGCCAGCTCATCTGTATTGATAAAAATTTGGCATTACTTTCCCCCAGTTATCTAAGCTTTCTGTGTACATAATCACAATGCAAAAACCTGGAAGATGGGGTGCATCTCAGCTGTCTTTCTGGGGGTGGGTTTTTCATGGGTTAGTTTTTTGGTGGCTTTTTTTTGTTGGTTGTCCCTTCTTTTTCCCTAAACTTCCTTTGTCCAGTTCCACTCTGCTGGAGTCTGATTGTTCTCTCCCCTCTGCAATTTGGATGCCTCATTCTTTGTGCTTCAGCTCTGATGCAAGCGCTCAGGTACCAAGTTTGCCAAAGCTGGCACGAGCACCCTGTGCTCGTCTAGACACAGTCTAACTGTGGCACTAATGCCAGGCTTCCACAGGCTGAGCTCGGCGTTCGTCAGAGCTCTGCCCACGGTCAGCACTTTGATCTTTATCCTTGAAAACCACAGCCATTGACAAAGGTAAAATGAATTTCTGACTTTGAAAGACTTTGATGGCATTCTTTTGGTTTGCACTTTGTTTTGTTTTTTTTTTTTTCCTCTCCTTTGCTCTTCCAGCTGAGCTTCATCATAAAGCTTCTGATTACAGCTGCAGCTCCAGGACCAGAGAGAGGTCATGCTGTCTTGCTTTCTGCTGGTTTAAAATCTGAAGGGGAAGCCCTGCAACACTTCTGAGACAGTCTGCCAGTGAGTGAAATGTAAACCATAATGGGAATCGGAGATAGAGGCCCCTCAGGATCTGGTCTTGTACCTTCTTTAAAAAAACAAACCAAAACAAAATCATCCTGAATAAGGCCAAGTGCCAAGAGCAAGAGAGAATGAGAACTATTTGGTGTTAGATTTCTAGCTGGAAATCTGCAGCCTGCCAAGCACTGCTAGTGGCCTCCATGCAGCACAGGCTGAGCTGAGGCAAGGACCTTCTATCAGACTTTGTACAGAAATGCTGTAAGAGTGCCCTGCCTGCAGGTGCTCATCATGACATAAACATGGTTAGCACATCCAGTGTTGCTGCTCCATCTTCTCAGTGAGCAGGGTCACACAGGGCACCTGAATTCACTGAAGGGCTCCAGGTGCCTTCATGGCAGTGATCCCATCGAGGTTGTCAGAGATGACAAAGATGGCATCTCTGCTGGCAAGCTGTTGGCTCCAAAAGTGGTGGCTGTGCTGTCACACACAGCTGGACAGTGGTGTCTCATGTGTGCAACCATTTCCGACACTTTTCCCTGCTCTGAGGCACAGGGTTTGGCTCACTCAGGAAACGTGCTGCACATCGCTGAGCAGCTCTCTCTGCTAGAGAAAAAGTCAGCAGCTTTGAGCCAGACTTTTCTCTTGGTAAGGTTACAAAAGCCGATTTTGAGATGTCTTATTCCTTTGAATTTACTAGAGGAAACACTTTAAATGAGGGACCTTCAGTGAGGTACTTCACCAATCTGGCTGAATTCAATGGAGGCAGAGGAGGGGGGTCCTTCCACTGGGCCTGGAATGAGAGCAGGGATTGAAAGAACTGGAGATTAATACTGTGGACAGTGCAAAAGCAGGAGGCTTTAATTAAGGGAGATGGACAGTGTGTTATTTGCATATCTGTAAAAATCTTCCAGGGACTGGGAGTGAAATCCAGATTTGCTGAGGTCAATGAGATCTTTGTCACAGATGGCCAGGTGGGCCCAGCTCTCTCCCCAAACACCTGCATGGAAAAGTCCAGAGACCTTAAGTGATGGAAGTGACTGAAGCACCAACAGGGATGGCCAATCCCAAAGGCAAAACATCCCAGAGCAGATTTTGGGATGTCCAGCTTCTGGTGAGGAGAGCCCATTTGTCAAAAGAGACTTTGTTAAACAAACAAGTGAAAAACAACTCTGCATTGAAGGTGGCTGGCTCTCAGCTGGAACTTTCCTCTTGTCATACATAAATATCATATATACACACACATGGTTGGCTAGGAAAAACTTTATATAGGTGGTATGTCTGTTTGAGATAGAAGGATGTTTACATTTTTTGTTTGTAAACTCACATAGATATATATTCCTAATATCTAAAAAAATTTTCTTTTCCTGAACACTTCACCAGTTGATTCACAGATGCCAAATGTTGAGATAATATGTTAAATAGAAATGTTGTCAGTTTCCCATGGAGAGTTTTCTGCAGCCTTGGAGAAGCTCTACTCAACATTTGTTTTGAGATTCAAAGGCATTTGATTAACATTTTGCTGTTGCCCATTCCTGAGTACTCTTGAGTTGAGCTGGGACCAGAGGAGCACTGGATGAGTAAAGCTCTTCTCTTATTTACAGCCTCGTTGAAACAATGAAGTAGCAGGAATCTCCTTGGAGAGCAATGGATCACAGCACTTGTCGAGATGATTTCCAAATCAAAGATGACTTCCAAGGAGCAGCAAGGGTATAATTTTGGAGCCAACCAAGCCAATGGCAAAACCCCCAATTTCTGCACAATATTCTTAATGAGCCCTCTCAAATTTTGGAGCTTTGCATATTATATAATATATACTAGAGATTATATTGTGGCTAAAAGGTCCTGCCCAAATTCAGCATCTGTGAGCCTTACAGGGGAATGACCCTAAAGAGGAATGATGAAAAAGGTCAGCCTAGTTTAAAAACAAATACCACATTTTTAATGAGACCAAAGGGAGAATGAAGAATTCAGTACTTGATACTGACACCTGCCACTTGCAAAATATCTCCACCACTAGGAACAAATATCTGGGAGAGTTTGGAAAAGTTTGGTCATTCATTTGTTCCTCCTTTGTTTCCATTTCAGTCACTGGTCCATCTGTCCAATGACAGCAGTGACATTGCTAAATGTCACAAAGTGAAGCCGCCGGAGTTGCTCCATGTGCTGCTTCCAGGTGAGATGGCAACAGGGACAGCTATAACTCTTACCAAAACAAAACAAGGCAAAAGAATATTTGCTAATGTTTTTGGATATAGTTGTTATGTCCCAGGCACAGAGATTAGTCAGAGTACCCATAAATATCACTGAACTCTGATTTCCAAGTTCTTTGCTCCCAACGCCCACCGGCTTTGAAAACCCAGCTGAGCTCTGGCTGCTGCGCTGGGAAAACCTGTGATTTGCCCAGTTCTTGGTCCCCACCAGACTATTTCAGTAGGAGAAGCAAGAGGCACATCCATGTGGTGCATCTCCCGGTAGGAAAATGCCCTCATTGTAAATCCTGCTGCTCAGGTGATCCCTCGAGCTCCATTCCCAATGTCACAGCTTCCAGTGGTGTCATTTGGAAGGGATAAGTCCCAGGGTGACAGAGCGGATGTGGGGCCTGGCAAAACACCCAGGGCAAGTATCAGAAGTGCTCAGGTTCAGTTTTCTCTCTTCTCTGCACATCTCTGCTGGAAACCAGAGTCCTGGTCCTAATAAATATGGCAGTTCTGACACTGCCATTTAAGAAAATTCAGTTTCCCAGAGAAACCTCAGACAAAAGAACCAACCCAAGATATTTATCACTTCACACTACGTTAATGCAAACAAAAACATTGCATGCTGCAATAAATCCATTACGGAGTCTTACCAGAACAAACTGATATTCCCACGTGGCCAATTTCAAGCTGGAAGGGTTGAGGTCGGTTTTTGCTATTAATATTCTTTCGTAATGGAGAAGGCATTTTTCAATTGAATGAAAAACTTTGCCTCCAAAAATGTCCAGTTTCATTGAAAGATTTAGAGGTTTCAACAAAAAAAAAATGAAGAACAGCAATTAAATGATTGCCTGAGTGAGACATTTCTTCAGTATTGCCCCCCTCCCCATCACCTCAAGTCAAAAAGTAAAATATTAACAGAAAGAACCAAATCCATCCATGTCATCAACATTTTTCACGGGGGAGAGCCGTAGTCCCTGGCTACCTCCATCATTTACTTTGCAATAATGATATGTTTATGTGCTAACCCCAAAATTAGCTCGGCCGAGCTGGGAATGCCCACAACGACTCTCTGAGGGACATATTTGTACCTGCAGAGAAGGGCTGGGTGCAGTCACACACAGGCAGGGCCGGCCCAGGAGAGACCCCTGGATTTGCAGAAGCAGAGCTCAGCAAAGCCTGGCTGAATGGCACCATTTAAGCCTCAAAGGAGAGCCCAAGTGCCAGCCAGCACAAGGGGATAAGGAGCACCCCATAGAAGGGCACAAAGGTGGCACTGATGAGCAGCACTTGGCTTTGCTCCCACAGGGGTCACAGCTGGGTCCTCTACTAAATTTTTCTCAACACAGCAGTATTGAGAATTACACCAAGTTACTCACTAGTATTTGACAGTCCTGGCATCTGCAAAGACAGTCAAAGGCTCTGTTATCTTCTTTTTTATAAGCTGGAGAATTTGGCTCTGAGGAGACATAGGTCCAGCAGAGCATGTGGGGAGTATCAGTTGTACGAGTAAAGTGGTACCTTTGTCTCTCTGAAGGTGCATCCTGGGCTTAGCTACAAGAGCCTCCATCTGGAAATACCAGTGACTTGTAAAAATATGTCTATTCTGGATTTTTTTTTAATTATCTATTATACTAGAAGAAGAAGCTACTTCTGTTTCATTAGCAGTATCCTTTTAGAGCTGAAATTCCTGTGTGCACATGCAGCATCCAGGTTCATCACACTAAGTCATCAGTGTGGCAAAGTTGTTCCCAGTCATTGCTCTGTTCATTTTTGATGTCCCATCCCATCAGCTCAAATTGAGTTGGGAAGAGGTAAAGAACAGGCAGTTTTTAAAGTTGCATCAAGTAGAAGGTAAGAAAATATAATAAATTTTATTTCATGCCTTCTTGCCAATTGCTAGAAATGTGCAGTCCATATGAATGCATATAACAAGGAGGGAATGTTGGGAAAACCAATAAAGATTTTGTGGTCTTAACTATAATGAATGTAGTTTGATATAGAGTCTGTTTTTCACTGCATGGCAAAATGAATCATAAAATACTGGACCTTGAAACTCCTGCATTTTTTAACAATAGCCTGGGGACAGTTTACAGTGTAATGAATTGTAATTAACCCACCTTCAAAATCTTTTATGAGTATTTTGCCAATTAGCTTTGCATGCTTGCTAATGACTCATGGCCAGCGCATGTCTTTACAGAGCAGGGTTTACAGCACACACCAGCCCGAGAAGGCAGCAGAGGGACACAGGATGGGGAGGGAGATGCAGGTAAGACCCAACCAGTCCTAGCAACCTACATATTGCAGCTTTCAAAGAGCCTTTGCTGTTCTCCCAGCCCCAAAATAACTGCAATAATGTATAGCGACGTCAAAGGGCTTTGGTTTCCAAAGGATTGCAAGGAATGCAAAGGGCTCAAGTCCTGACATCTGTTGTTACTTAGTACTAACATATATAATGCTGCTAATTGCTGAGCCATCTTTGTTTTCCTTACTTAGCACTAGGGTTAGAATTATTTTATTTTTGTGGTTCATGGCTTCCTGCCACTTCCAACACAAAGTCCACTCTAAAGAAAATAAAACAACTACCAGGCTGCCTACTAACAGTGTGTGGAGGGCTGGGGCTGCCTCTTCCCCCTCTTCTGTGTTAGGCTGTGGTTTTGTTGCTTTTTGGGTTTTTTTTAATTAAGGTAAGAAAGGACAGCAGAGCTGGGACCTGACCAGTGTCACAGCAAAAGGCCACATGGGCCAGTATCCCAGCTCCCCGTATCCCACCTGCCAGTATCCCATCTCCCAGCATAGGCAGGAGGTGATGCAGGCAATGCAGAATCAATCCCTCCCCTGCTGTACCCTCCTTGCTCCAGGCAATCCGCGGTTTATGGACTTCCCAAAGCAGAGGCTGCCTCCAGACCAGCATGTTTTAACAGCCACCCATGGATCTATCCTCCTCAAATGTTTTTGATCCCTTTCTCAAGCCATTTATAACTTTTGGCCTCCGCAACATCCTGTGGCAATGAGTTCCACAATTTAATTATGCTTTGTATGAAAAAGTACTTCCTTCTGTTGGTTTAAACCTTCTTGTGTGACAGTGCCACCAGGTCCCTCTAATCTTTAGGAGAACCAGTGAACAGCCAGTTCCTATTTGCTTTTTTCTGTGTCAGTCATGATCTGACAGACCTTTACTGAACCTCCTGCTTCTGTCACTCTTTTCCACCCTGAAGGCTCCTCATCTGCTTATTTTTCCATCTTTGTGGAAGCTGTTGCCCATCTCTCCTCATCCTGAATGCTTTCCTTCCTGTGCTTTCCAGTTCAGCCCAGCTCTTCTGGAGTTCCATGGCCAGAAAACACACTGCCATGCAGATGGAGTTTCACCGAGGAGTGCTGTAATGATGTCTTCTGATTTGTTCCTGCCTCTTTGCCAGCTCATTCCTAACGTGATTGTTGTCTCTTCTGATGGACTTTAAATGATATTTGCAGAGGCCTCCCAGCTCTCTTTGCTCAATGCTATTTTTAGGGCTCATGTGTGTGGAAGTACAGTGAGGGTGAGTGTTCTGCACGTGCTCTGCCTTTGTTGACACTGCCCTGCATCCACCATTTCACTGCCCAGCCACTCAGGATGGTGAACCCTTTCAGCAGTGCTTTGTGGCCAGATTTGCATCATCTGCAAAGTTTCTCTTCTCTCTGTTCATCCTTTTTACCAGACTATTTATGAATATGTCTGAACACTATCAAATTAGTATTTCAACAACAACTTAGTTCTAAGTAACGCATGAAACCTCTCTCACACAAAGACGTGTGGCAGACATCAGCCAAGGCCTTGAGGGGACCCACCAGTGACCTCCAGTGACTGTGAATGTTCAGAGATTTATACCCATCCTCCAAGGAGACAGCTTTTAACTCCTTATAACTGCAGGAAAAAACTTTTGTTTCTCATCTCTTATCATGAAGCCTTGTTGCAGACAGTTTTTAGGCATTTATGTTTATTGGCACAACTCTCTGAACTCCTCTGAGCATGTTATCAATATTGAGTGGGTAAGCAGGAGAAATCAGTGATAAGAAGGCCCATCTGGTGTGTCAAGGATTTCATTCCCCCGGCAGGGATATGTCATTCATCAGCTCATTGTTTTTAATGACTCGCAGTCTGTCCCTGTTGGTCGTGCAGACCATGGAACACAGGTTGGTAAGAAAGACTCAGCTACAGCAGTGCCTTTTATTGCCAGATACAGAATCACTTCTGTTTACAGGTGAACGGCACACCTTTGGCACTGAATTCCTAAAGTTCACCAACCAAACCCACAGAATCTGTCCTGAATGCCCTATTGCAGGAGAGCTGAGAGGTGGGCTTGGCTTGGTGTGCCTGGAAAATACCCATTGCTGCTCTCAGCTGCCCTCCTGTCATGGAATTCTCAGCTACACTGGAAGTGAGTTCACCTGAAACTGCCCTGCTTGCATGCTCTGGCTGAAGAGATTTTTCCCTTTGCTTACAGGTCCAGTTCTCCTGGAGGCTTAGCCCTCATGGCAGTGTGAAACCCCAGAGGGCAGTTAGCATTGTCAGGCCATTTGCTTGTGTCACAAAATGTCACCTCTGCTCTGCTACCCCGTGTCATTCTCACTTCCCCGTCAGTCGGCTGTCACAGGGTGTGGCAGGAAGGGACAAACTTGTGATAAACTCAGTCTCACTTGAGACTCAACTTGTGCCTAGTCCTTGAAAGCTGTGTGTTTGGGAAGTATCCCTGAGCACTGTGACTCAGGTCTGCCCTGGCTCTGTTGTGGTGCCACATGGAGTTATAAGGAGTTTCTGAGTGTTACCCCTCTGGGTGTTGCTCCATGCACCACCTTGCACCTGGAGAACCTGTTTGCTGGACATGCAGATAAGCCACTGCAGAATTGTATCCCAGACATGGCCCTGGTGCTCGCAGAGAGCCTCAGTGGAAGGGGAGCTGAGATTTACTGCATGAATTGTACAATTCTTCCTGTGAGTTGAGCACCATGTTTGGACCACGACTTTTTCCAAAGAAAAACTGTACTATCTGCATATTTCCAACCACATTGATCTTGCTGTAGTGATCTCAATTGCAATCCCAAATCTTCAACCTGATTTTCCTCTTCTTAGTTCAGCAGGAGCTTTTCCTGTACTGTGTAGAACTGGACTATCTGTGTACATCCAGGTCATGGAAAAATATTATTTCTGTACTAAATGAGATCAGTGTGTCCCCAGCATAGAGGGACTGCATTTACAGTCCCAACCACTTCCACACACTTCCACTTTTCCTCACTTGGGCCTAATCCTGAATCAGGGAATGGTGGCATTAAATTCAATCAGGACAGGATTATTATATGTTATTTTAGCTGATCTAACATGTCACAAAAATGTGTTGAATCTTTTTCTTTCAAAGAGCAAAATAAAACATATGGTTATATAATCAGTGGAAATCACTAGACACCTACACAGGAGAGCTGCAAGCATGGAAATACTCAGATACATATTTGAAGTAACAGCACAGGTTTTTTGGTGGGATTCTTTGCCCTGCTGCACTACATCTGGACAAATAATTTGGATGTTGACCACTCAGGTAATGTAATCCAAAATCCTGTTGCCCGTGTTGCAAACAGAAGAAGAGGAGAGAACATTTCATTCCCATCTCAGGCAGAGCAGAGCACAGCTGTGGTGTTTCATTGCAGACAACACCACTGCTGTAACCCAGCAGAGCATTGGTGGGGGGTGTGCACTGAAATTATTGCTCTTCTGCCAAAGAGCTGAGGCAGAACAAGTTCTTTT